>JAJOOI010005379.1:0-55572 GCA_029582585.1 Solanum bukasovii
AAAATGTAGCATGATAATTTTAACGAAGATCTAGCATCTAGCATCTAGAATCTAGCATCTACATGATAATTCAGATACTTTTATTTCGATATAATTAGGTTTTATACCTTTAGCATGTTTCCACTTAGAAATTTCTATTAATTTCAAATGGTTTTTATGATTGGTCAAAAAACTGAAAAAATAAAAGCTTAATCATTCTAAATATCAAGTACGATACAAATATTTTTTATGTGAAGTACATTATATTTCTCTATTATTAAAACGTTAAATATGAACATTCTTGTTGATTGTGAAATAGTATCAAGAAATGATTTCAATTTGATAAACATATAAAATCAATGGAAAACCCTATGTCACGACCCATACCATCGTGATTGCCACCCACACTAACCCTTCAAAGAGAGAACCATTTATACTGATTAGCTAATCAACTTAATCAAAATATACTAAGGCATTTAAGTTACAGAAGTAAGTTAAATGCGAAGAAAAGAAATAGAGTAACCATAAACTCCAAAGAAAAGGTCTAATAACAAACTAACATTGCGGAAGTAATGCCTAGAACCTGAAAGTCAATGTACCAAAACATCTAAGATCAACCATAAGTCAAAAAAGAAAGGATACAACCCCAAACTAATGAACTAATTAACTAACTAGAAACTCTAACTGCGAATGTGGATATAGACTAAAGGAAAACTTATCGCAGCCTGGAAGAACTGGCTCACGAAAGAAAGTGCAAGTGCAGTATCAGTACACAACCAAAGTGTACTGGTAGGATCCCGCGGCTATCCCACTAAGTGCAACATACATAAGTCAATACAACAATACAATAACATGCATACACCGAACATGTACAATATCATCATCATTTAGAACAATGAACAATTTCACGATTCTCAAATATCACAGTTATATGAGGTCATTGGTCCTCTCATGGAACACAAACCCAAACTGTTAGCATACCAGAACGTGGTACCCGATCAAATGATTAGGCCGAAACGTCACAACCGATCCCATAATTATATCGGAACGTGGCAACCGATCCAAGTTAGTGTGTCGGAACGCAACACCTGATCCATTCAACAAGCCACAATCACAATCACAATCACAAAGTACATTCTCATAATCATACAATCAAGTCATGATTCATGACATTCATCATTCATATATCCTCATTTACAATTAATGTGATATATAATGCAACATTCGCATACATACACGTAATATAATGATGCAATAACAAACATATATCACACAATCATTAAATCACAACCATCACCTACCTCGAAACAAGCCTGAAACCCCTATGAAACTTGGTTTTTCCCTTTTCGGATTCGTTCCGCTTGTTCTTGATCTACAAACAATAATAATAACACGAAAATCAATAAACAATCACTAATTACCTGAATTACATACAATTTTATAATCCCTAGATCATACTAATGATCCCACTACCCAAATTAGGGCTTTTTCCACCATAATTCTCAGATCAAAACTCTTTCCCATCGATAATTACCCATTAGATTACGTTCTACGGATCGAAAAACGGATTCGAGGAGTTAAAATCTTACCTTTAGCCTCAAGAATGGTGGAAAACTGTCAAGAAAATCTCTGGGATCGTTCCTTAGCTCTCAAGTTCAAAAATTGAAGAATAAAACATATTTGGAGTTTATTTTCGACTTTAAGTCGCGTCTGCCTAGCCACGGCGACACCGACCCTGCTACAGCGGCCTAGCCCTGGCGGCAGAAATCCCGCCTCAGCGGCTTACATGAAACCAGTGAGCAAAATTAATAATTCCAAGACCCCATTTCGCAACACACCTTCTACCAACGACACTCAGAAAAAACCTTTTCACGCTAAGATCAATTTCGGGAGTTCTACTCGCCCGAATTCAATTCCGTAAAGTCGTACGGGTTCTTTAATGACTTACATATCTACTTATGTGATCAAATTCATAATTAGATCACCCAATTGCTACCAGATTTCCCTAGAAGTTAATGACTTTGATTTCATCCAAATCTGGACTAGGTTGGGAAATTTCAAGATACTACGAAAAAGTTTTTCGGCACGAAATTTTTCCCCATTGGATTTTCTATAACGATGGAACTCGATCGTTACAATAGATACCAATTTACCCATCACTCGTCCCCGGGTTACAAAACTTAGGAAAACAGGCTAAAGAAAGAATGGAGTAGTACCTGAATCGATGAACAATTGGGGATACTTGTCTCGCATGTCCGATCCCTCTCGGTTTCCCAAGTAGCTTCCTCAACTGGGCGATGCTTCCACTGAACTTTCATAAACTTAATATCCTTGGTTGTCAGCTTACACACATCACGATCAAGGATTGCAATCGGTTCCTCCTCATATTTGAGGCCCTTGTCTAGTACAATTGAGTCCCACTTAATGATATAATCTCCGTCACCCTGATATCTCTTCAACATAGACACATGAAATATCAGATGAACTCCAGATAGATTAGGAGGTAAAGCTAATCTATAAACCACTGGCCCTACTCATTCAAGAATCTCAAATGGACCAATGTATCTAGGACTAAGCTTACCCTTCTTACCAAATCACATCACCCCTTTCATGGGTGATACCTTAAAAATAACATTTTCACCAGTCTGAAATATTATGTCTCTCACATTATGATCAGCATACTTCTTTTGTCTACTCTGGGCTGCTAAGATTTTAGTTTGGATGCTCTTCACCTTATCTTAAGAATCTTTCACTAAGTCAACCCCCAAAGGTTTCACATCTCCAGCCTCGAACCATCCTATGGGTGATCTGAATCCCCTCCCATATAATGCCTCAAACGGTGCCATATCAATACTAAGTGATAACTATTATTGTAAGAGAACTCACGCAAAGGTAAGAACTTATCCCAATGCCCTCCAAAATCAATCACACATGCCCTCAATGTCTTCTAACACTTGAATAGTCCTCTCCGATTTCTCGTCCGTCTGTGGATGGAAAACGGTACTAAAAGTGAGTTGTATGCACAATTCATCATGTAACTTCCTCCAAAACTTGGATGTGAATTGGGTACCACGGTCTGAGATGATAGAAAGGGGCACCCCATGCAACCTCATTATCTCTTTCACATACACCTTAGCCAATTTTTCAGCATTATAATATATTCTTACTGGAATAAAATGGGCTGACATAGTCAATCTATCAACCACTATCCAAATGGAATCAAACACCCCCAAGGTCTTAGGAAGACCAATCACAAAATCCACAGCTATCCTCTCCGACTTCCATTCCGGAATTGGCATTCTTTGAAGTAAACTTGTAGGCCTTTGGTGTTCATACTTCACTTGTTGGCAATTTTGACACTTAGCCACAAACTCCGCTATATCCTTCTTCATGCCCGGCCACCAATAAATTCACTTCAAATCTCGCTACATCTTGGTCATCCCCGGATGCATGGAATATCGTGAACCATGGGATTCTGTCAACAATTTCTGAATTAAGTCATCAACTCGAGGAACACAAATCCTTCTTTTAAAACTGAGCACACCTTCCGCATCAAGAGTGGTCTCTTGTGCCTTACCAATCGCAGTCTTTTTCTTAAGTTCATTTAAATTTTCATCCTCAAATTGTTAGGCCTTGATCTCCTCAATGAATGTGGCCCTCACTTCAATGCTAGCTAACACCCAACCTCTTTCAGAGATGCCCAACTGCATGAATTTAGACTCCAAGGTCTGGATTTCCTTAGCCAAGGGTCTCTTGGATACACTTAAGCAACCTAAACTACCCATTCTCACCGCCTTTCGACTCAAAGCGTCTGCCACCACATTAGCCTTGCCCGGATGGTATTGAATGGTCACATCATAATCCTTGAGTAACTTCATCCACCTTCTCTGTCTCAAATTCAGATCCTTTTGAGTAAACACATGCTGCAAACTACGATGATCAGTAAATACCTCACACTTAACACCATAAAGATAATGTCGCCAGATCTTAAGAGCAAACACTACCGCTTCAAACTCCAAATCATGTGTTGGGTAATTCTTCTCATGCACCTTCAATTGACGCGAGGCATAAGCTATAACACTTTTATCCTGCATCAACACAACACCCAAACCAGAATGTGAAGCATCACAACAAACAATAAAATATTTACCTTCTACCGGTAATGCTAGAATAGGTGCGGTGGTCAAGAGAGTCTTGAGCTTTTGAAAGCTCTCCTCACAGTTTTTAGTCCATTCAAATGGTATCTTCGTTTTAGTCAAATTAGTCAAGTGAGTGGCAATAGAAGCAAAGTTCTTCACAAATCGACAATAGTAGCTAGCAAGCCCCACAAACCTCCTAGCTTCCTTCACCGAGCTAGGCCGAACCTTATTCTTAACCACCTCAATCTTTTGGGGATCTACCATTACCCCTTCTTTTGAAATTACATGCCCCTAAAATGCAACCAAAGTCAACATAAATTCACACTTAGAAAATTTAGCATACAACCTTTGTTTCCCAAGAACACCCAGAACAATACGAAGATGGTCGGTATGCTCTTCCTCACTTTTCGAATAGACCAAAATATCATCAATGAAGACTATAACAAACGAATCAAGAAAGGGTTTGAACACCCCAGTCAGCAAACTCATGAAAGCTGCAGGCACATTAGTTAAACCAAAAGACATAACTAGAAACTCATAGTGTCCAGAGTGGGTTCTAAATGCCGTCTTGGACACATCCTCAGGCCTAATTTTCAACTGATGGTAGCCTGACCTAAGATCAATCTTAGGGAAAAGTGATGCACCTTGCAATTTGTCAAAAAGATCATCTATTCAAGGCAATGGATACTTGTTTCGAATAGTGACCCTATTCAATTGCCGGTAATCTATACACATACTCATACTACCATCCTTCTTCTTAACAAACAAAACTGGAGCACCCCATGGGGAAGCACTAGGACGAATAAATCCTTTATCAAGAAGTTCTTATATTTGTGCCTTAAGCTCTTTTAATTCCATCGGAGCCATGCGATATGGTGGGATAGAAATGGGACGAGTACCAGGTTCTAAATCAATGCAGAAATCTATATCTCTATCAGAAGGCATACCAGGCAAATCATTAGGAAACACTTCTCTAAATTCTGACACCACATGAATAAACTCAATAGATGGAGACTCAACCTCAACATCCGGAATATGAGCCAAATAAGCCAAACAACCTTGCTCTACAAGTTTACTAGCCCGAATGGAGTATATGATCTTAGCTTGCTTACACTTGTACACCCCTTCCCACTCTAACTTTTCCCTTCTCGGAATATCTAGAGTTACAGCCTTAATATTACAATTAAACACAACATAATATGGGGACAACCAAGTCATACCTAAGATTATATCAAAGTCAGTCATATCCAAAATCACCAAATCAACCCAAGTCTGAAAACCGTTAAACAAAATAGGACAAGCACGATAGACATGGGTGACTATGACAAACTTTCCAACTAGGGTAGAAACATGGATACATATGAATAAGTAGAACCTGGATCAAATAACACATTATCCATCTGGTCACAGACAGGAATAGTACTTGTGATCACTGCATCAGACGCCTCTGCTTCATTTTTGCCCAGAAAGGCATAACACTGAGCCCTATCATCTTGATGAGCTACTTCCCTGCCTGGTTGCGCTGCACCTCTGCCTGCGTTACCATTTCCCCTACCCTCACGGCCTCGCTGATTACCTCCTCGTCCACCTTGTGGACGCCCTCGACCATTATTACTATTTCCCACGGGTACCACTGCTCTAGTCTGTTGCTAGGCGAAATCCATCATGCGCTGGTGGGGATAACCTCTCCTCATATGCCCAAGTTCACCACAGTTGTAACATGTACGATCAAAAGATGGCCTTCTGCCCGCCGAAGGTGCGACTCCCTGGATATCCTTAATCAAATTATGAGGCGGAGTTCCCGAGTAATTACTTGTAGATGCGGGCATAGCGGACTGAATGGGTCTGACTGCAAGTGTTGGCCTTCCTGACCCTATGGAATAAGAACCTTGAAAGTTACCCGAGTTCTTGCCCCTTTTTGCCAATGCCTAGCCTGACCGTCTTGCCTCAGCCCCTCCACTTTCTTAACAAAGTCTGTTACCTAATTAAAGCTCCTCCCTACAGAGGTCATATGAACAGATAATACCTACAACTCAGAATTTAGTCGCCTAATAAATAAATGGATCCTCTCCTCCTCAGTAGTCACCAATTGAGTAGCATATCTAGACAAGGCATGTAACTTGGCCTCATAAGCAGCCACAGACATACCACCTTGCTCCAAAGCCATGAACTCATCCTTCTTGTGATCTCTCAAAGTCCTAGGCACATATTTGTCTAAAAACAAAGCATGAAATTGGGTCCAAGAGAGTTGGGGTAAAGTTGAAGATCTGCACTCCACATAAGCTCTCCACTATTACTTAGCCTCACCTTAAAGTTGAAAAGTCACAAACTCAACCCATGCTGATGGACAATCCCTAACTTATGAAGCCTCTCATAGCAGTCTAAGATAAATTCATCAGCATCCTCACTCTCAGAACTAAGAAATACATGAAGCTTTAGCTTCAAAAACATACTCAACATTTCATGCTCATTACCAGTCATAACAGAACCCAACAAAGGACATAAGAAATCATCATTACCTCCAGTCCCACCCACCTTGGGTGTAGTGATAGCAACAGGGGAATTAGTAGGAGCTTGTGTTGCTTGACAAGAGAGAAGCACTCCCGGACCAACCAACCCTTTCAAGAATGACATGTTCTGCTGAGCTAACACTGGGTCCAAAAGAAGAATACATGTAGTTTCAGCCTGCACCTCTTCCTCTTGTCCAACCTCCTCAACATTTTCAACCTCAACATTTTCCTATATCTCTTCATAATGCACAGGAGGGGCCTCATTTCTGGGAACATTTTCTACCGGTGCTCCATCCCCAGCAGGCGCCACCCTTCCTTGGCCTCTACGCCTAGTTCTTCCTCTACCCCTGCCTCGACCGCGACCTCACACTGCAGATTCCTCAATTGGAGCATTGACGGAAGCTGCGGATAGAAGAGTGAAGGAGGTTAGATACAAATTTGAATCGCCAGATACCAATTGGAATCAAGTTATAGCACGAAAGGAGACAAGAGAAAATAGAGAGATTTCCTAAAGTCCTATAGCCTCTCGAAGAAACGTACAGACGTCTCTGTACCGTTCTGCAAAACTCTACTAGACTCAATTTGGTATATCGAGATCAATGAACCTAGGCTCTGATACCAACTTTGTCACGACCCAAACCATCGTGATTAGAACCCACACTAACCCTACGGTGGGAGAACCATTTACAGTATTTAGCTAACCAACTTAATCAAAATATACTAAGGAATTTAAGTTACAAAAGAAAATTGAATGCTAAGGAAAGAAATAGAGTTCCCATAAACTCCAAACAAAAGGTCTAATAACAAACTAACATTGCGGAAGTAATGCCTAGAATCTGAAAGTCAATGTACCAAAATATCTAAGATCAACCATAAGTCTAACAAGAAGGGATACAACCCCAAACTAATGAACTAATTAACTAACTCTATGTCTGTAATGTGGACATAGATGAAAGGAGAACTCATGGCAGCCTGGAAGAATTGGCTCACCCTTGAATTCTATCGACGATCCCTGTTCTTCTAAACGAGCTCTGTCAATAGCCGCCTCAAGATGCCTTGTACTCAACAAAGAAAGAGCAAGTGCAATATCAGTACACAACCATAGTGTACTGGTAGGATCAAACGACTATCCCACTAAGTGCAACATACATAAGTGCATACAACAATACAATAACATGCATACACCGAACATATACAATATCATCATCATTTACGAACAACGAACAATTTCACGATTCTCAAATATCACAATTATATCAAGTCATTGGTCCTCTCATGGAACCAAAACCCAAACAGTTAGCATACCGAAACGTGGTACCTGATCCAATGATTATGCCGGAATGTGGGAACTGATCCCATAATTATGTCGGAAGGTGGAAACCGATCCAAGTTAGTGTGTCGATACCCAACACCCGATCCATTCAACAAGCCACAATCACAATTACAAAGTACATTCTCATAATCATACAATTAAGTGATGATTCATGACATTCATCATTCATATATCCTCATTTACAATTGATGTGATCAATAATGCAACATTCACATACATACACGTATTATAATAAAGCAAGAACAAACATATATCACACAATCATGAAATCACAACCATCACCTACCTCGAAACAAGCTTGAAACCCCTAAGAAACTTGGTTCTTCCCTTTTCGGATTCGTTCCGCTTGTTCTTGGTCTACAAACAATCATAAAAACACATAAATCAATAAACAATCACTAATTACCCGAATTACTAACAATTATATCAACCCTATATCATACCCATGATCCCACTAAAATAATTAGGGATTTCTCTACCATAATTCTCACGTCAAAAGTCTTTCCTATCGATAATTACCCATTAAATTACGTTCTATGGATCGAAAAATGGATTCAGAGAGTTAAAATCTTACCTTTAGCCTCAAGTATGGTGGAAAACGGTCAAGAAAACCCCTGGGTTCGTTCCTTAGCTCTCAAGTTCAAAAATTGCAGAATAAAATGTTTTTTGTGTTTATTTCCGACTTTAAGTAGCGTCTGCCTCGCCATGGCGACACCCACCCGACTACAGCGCCCCGCCCTGGCAGCAGAAATTCTGCCTCAGCGGCTTGAACGGAACCAGTGAACAAAATTGATAATTCCAAGATCCCTTTTGGCAACACACCTTCAACCAATGACACTCAGAAACTACCCGTTCACGCTAAGATCAATACCGGGAGTTCTACTCGCCCAAATTCAATTCCGTAAAGTCGTACAGGTTCCTTAACGACTTACCTGTCTTCTCATGTGATGAAATTCATAATTAGATCACCCAATACTACCAGATTTTTCTATACGTCAATGACTCCGATTTCCACCAAATCTGGACTAGGTTGGCAAATCTCAAGATACTACGAAAAAGTTTTCAGGCCCAAATTTTTTCCCCATTGGATTTTCTATAATGACAGAACCTGGTCGTTACACCCTACTTCTTAGGGATGATAGATATAAGAAGGTGTCTCTTTTGGACTGGGCCTATTTGTTGTTTTATTTTTGTTATTTTGTATTTATTTTTGGGTTTAGTTGGCCCATTCTGTATAGATTTAAGATATGAAAAATTACATAAATAAACAACTTAAGATATCACAATCTCTAAAGTTCCTTAATATTTTAAAAAATTACAAAAATCCCCTCTCGGATACATCCCTATCCCCCTAAGATAAGTCTCTATCCCCTCTCAGATGCATCCCTCCTATTAAGTAATGTATCATTGGCAATATATCAAAGAACCAATAAATGTATCCGAGAACAATGAAAATCTGAGATTCTTATAATTGAGGAAATTTCCGGAACAAAATGTAATCAGCCTCAAATGTATGGGATTTATGTAAGTTACACTTTAATATACAAATAAATGGAGATTTTAGCTCCACAATTTTATTTTATTTTTAAAAGAGTCCACTATGTTGATAGAAATGGTAAGGTAATAATTATATCAAAAAACTAAAATTAAATAATCTATGTGGATTTTGACAATGGGATATTACTCCTTTCTCAAAAATAAATAAATAATATTATATATTAAATTGTAACACGCCATTATTTTGTTATGTTATTTAAAAAATGAGTTTACGATTGACGAGCCAAGTTATCATGTTTCGTATCAACCGTCGAAGAGATGTTAGGTGGTTATAGAAGAAAATATTTGTACATGTCATTTAAATTTTCTTTAAACAAAACTTATAGGCCAAAGATAGCCTTCAAGCTAAAGCTAAAGTTCCATAGCTTTCTACGTGAGAGGTGAAAGGCGAGATTTTATATTGTTAAAGCTAAATTGTCGAAGCTAAATGACGGAAGTATTACAATATTACATTTCCAAGCAATACTTCCAGTAGTTATGAAAACTGATTCACCTATCCTGAAGAATGTTCTTGATGGGAAATGGAAGATTCCATGGAGAATTACTTCGGAGGAGAGGTGCATAGAGAAAGTCATAAAAGCAGGGATAGTTACAGTGGTGCATACTTTCAGAGAAGGGAACATAATGGCAGATTTTTAAATTTTGCAGGCATAATTACCTTTTGTTGATATAAGGAATTACCAAAAAGGTAAAACAAATAATACATATGGACAAACAAAAAATCCCAAGCATGCTAATAAAGAGAGTTCAAAACACATAACACAATAAACATGTTCAAAACACAACACTCATCTAATACAAAAGGACACAAACATGGATAATCACATAAAGGAGGAATACATGGATATAATGGTCAAATCTAAACAATTATTTTTTACAATTTGGTCAAGATTTGACTTACATGTGAATTGATTACCAGCCCGTTGTGGTCTCATTTGTTTACGCTTATGAAAATGAAATCTTGACTAGTGATCTATGTTTAACAATAGTATTAGCTCCTGAGGCTCAACCTGTTGACGGAAATCACCAGTCAAATTGTAGATATAAGGGAAGAGACTAACAAATCCTAGACAACAAGAAAGATTAGAACCTGTAAATGGATAGTTCCCGGAAGCTTTTCATCTCTTAATGCTAGAAGACGTCTTCATTGACTCGGATTTCATGGCATATGTGAGAATTTTAGGTGTCTTTTGTGAAATCTTTATCGGGCTTAAAGGAAAGGAGTGTCTTTGAGTATTTGTCGATCCAATTATCTTCCACCGCCGACCATAGTCCTTTCTTCGCCGATACAATCACTGTTGAACAATGTGCTGAAGAGACTTTGGTATTTCTTAATTGATTGTTTGATCTTTAGTTCTTGTTTTTCTTTACGTTTCATTTTAGTGTTTTTGGGTTGACTCTTTTTTTATATTTTTTTATTATTTTATTTTTGGGCTTCTACCCATTTTATGTATAGTTATCGTTCTTATGATTAATAAAAGGGGAAACTAAACAATTTCCCCAAAAATACAAATAAATTATAAATATATACCCCTTTACATTGATGCTCCCCTAAATAATTACAATAAATGTCCCAAGTAATAATTTTGCTTAACTGATAATAAATCAGTATTCATATATATACTGTATTGATATCATTAAGGTTGATAATTTTGCTTAACTAATACTAAATCAGTATATGTGTGTATATATATATATATATATATATATGTATGTATATTAAATAAAGTGTATCCTAGGTTAGTTCCTAATTTATGTCACATTAAGCTCACGTTTAAGCCATCACGTCCTCTCACATATTTTTTCAAAAAAAATTCTTTCTTTGAATTGTTCTTTATTTTTAATCTCTCGCTTCTCTCTCATGAATAGGTGCCGATTTTTCCCCAAAATTTGGAAAAAATATCCCAAAAGATATTCAGAATAATTCCATTGATTCATATATGTATATTTTTGCCTTTCTTAGGTATTTTACCGATTTTGTATTTTTTTGAATCTTTCAAAATATTTGTTTGTTTAGTTGCTTAGTAAATTCTCCAATTTTGATTAAGATTTTAGATAAGGAGAACCTCAAAGATTCCTCTCTAATGGCGGACTGAAAGAGGATTACAAGAGGTATCTCATTTACTCATCAAGTTTTTAAGATTTTCAATCTTTTGATCTATGTATTACTCAAGAACTAGTCGATAATGTATGTGTCACGACCCGAGCCTACACCATGGACGTGGCCGGCATTCGAGAACCATTGTTGGTCCCCAAACGAACCCTCATCCTGGCTTACTACAAGCAGAGGACTAACTCAAGCATACAAAGCTTAAAAACTGAATAAACTTCATGAAACTCAATTACAAAGCTTTAACTCAAATGAAAAATTCTAAATAAAAATAAATTATTCAACTCACCATAAAATAGGCAACTTAAGTCTTTAAAACATTTAACAAAATAAATGAACAGACTTCTGAAACTCTACTGTCTATCTATGAACCCTCTAAATGACAAAGATGGAAGTCGGGACAAGACCAAAGACATCCTAACAACTGATATAACTGAAAGTAAAAGTGGAACCCTCTGGAAGCAAGGAGGCTCACCATAGCTAACTCGAACTCCATGTGGAATCAAGGAAGCTCATGTTGATGACCAATGGCTCACCATAGCTAACAACTGTATCTGCATCATGAAATGATGCAGGCCAAATGGCTCAGTACGTGGAATGTACGACTATGTAAGGGGAATTCTAAAGCCTAAACATAAGATTGAACTGATGGAAAGAAACATACTTACCACTTCTCAAACTAACTCAACTCAAGAATACTCAACACTACTTAAACTTACTTAACTCAGAAGTACTCAAGGATAAGATACTAAACTCAGTAATAAGGTTCTTAACTCATTTATAAGATATTCAACTCAGAGTTGCTCAACTCAAGATACTAAAGATTAAAGCACCAATAAAAGATGCAATATATGGAAAGCTTTTAAAATGGTAGAAAGCAACTCAATGTATTGAAATATACTATAATACCTACTGTGTATATAAAAATATAATATAACTATGTGGGAATTTCTCTAACCGACAACCATCACTATGAGCTATGTGATGATACAACGTCTCGCCCACGCTGCCAGAACTGTCCTATAATTTTCCAAGGTATAAGACCTATCAACTAAGTGGATCCACTAGTATGTGCTAAAAATCACTAGGGAATCATCTAAAAAGTATGAACCTTTCTACCCACGTCGACTACATGGTTTATGGAGACTTGAGTTATCTGAACTCATCCCCATATCGGTGCTCAATACTACTCCCAAAATATACTCAGCTCATATGTTTTAAAAACATAACTCTTTCTATGGTTTGAGATTTTTACTCAAAATCTTTCTCTAAAAAGGGATGTTACTCAACTGCTCAAAACTCTTTTGGAAATCTCAGTTTCCTCCTCTTTTAAATGTGAAAACATTTACTCCTGGGAATACTTAGTTCCCACATATCATTTTAAGGAAAAATGAACTCGACTCTACTATTTCTTAACTCAATTTCTCAAATCTTAAAACAAGTTTAGAAAAAATTGTAAAAGACTTCTCAAAATAGGGTTCATGCCGAATAATGGATGTGGAAGACTCAATTCAAGGTTTTCAATAACCATACAAAGAACTCGATACTCAGAAATCAACAACTTAGAACTCAATAACTTTAATGATACTACTCATTTCAAGAATGCTCAACTCATAAGGTTCATGAAGAATTATGGGCATGAACAACTCAACTCAAGGACTCAATGACACTCATCATCTCAAGATTTCTCGACTCATATGGTTCATGAGAAATTATGGACATGAACTACTCAACTTAAGGACTTCACGGGTAACATGTAATAGTTCCATGATTAGGAATATAATCTCAGAAGGGTTAGGAACTCAATACTCAAGACTTAGAACTTGAATATACTACTCCTCTCAAAGGTACTTAGTTTATGAAGTTCATGCATAATTTATGGCATGAACGACTCGACTTGAGGATCTACATAACAATATGGAACTCATGTATGTAACTTTTTTCAGTCTTATACTCACTTGTTTGAGTCTTGAAACAAGTTACTAGAAGTTGTAGAAGACTCCACAAAAGGACTCGAAGGGGCTTTCTTCGAATGTCCAAAAGAATTCTCAAAACTTAACTTTTAACTCTACCTAAATTTGAATTATGAATTCAAGGTTATAATCAAGTTATGAATGATTTATAGGTGTCTAGAAGTAGCTTAGAGTAGTTAAAATCGAAAGGGAGTGAAGGTACACTTTAAAAGAACTCAAACGGAGCAACCGACTGCAAACTGGGCGAGGCAGGCAACCCTGGCACACTGAGTGGAGCGGGGCGCCAACCCCTAAACTTCAGAACATAATTTAGGGCACACCTCCAACCCAGAAAACTAGATGAATTTCTTTGTTCATTTTCTCACCCTAACTCACCAACGGTTTCTTCCCTTATCACTTGTATTCAATTACTTAACATAAGTACACTCTAATCTACCTATTACGGCCCTTAAAATACTCACTTCCATCTAAAAAATCATCAAAACCCCAACACAACAAGATTTAGGATGACTTTCAACAACTCATCAAGAACTCTAATCTTTCAACTTCAACAATAAAATTTCACTGAAAATAACATGATTGGCATGTGGGTGAACAAACCCAACACTGTGAAAGCTTACATAAATCTTAGAGATAAACCGATGGTGAAAATCTTCAACAAAACTCAAGAACCTCGACGAACGCTTTGATCCTATCCCTTTTTCTCCTCTTTTCTCTTCTTTTCTTTTCTTAAACTCTCAACTAAAGCCCTAAGCATATATTAGGATTATAAAACTGAACCTAATAGGATTATACCCTTAAAACCTTACTAAAAATGAATTAAATCTAATTGGGTAAGAAAAACACCAAAATACCCCTCACTATTTTTGGGTAACTTTTTTTAACTAGATAGCCTGACTTCAAAAGGGCATATGTCACTCATCCGACCTCGAAACTTAGCAAACTTGGTAGATTTGGAGAGATAATACAAATACCTTTCATTAGCTATCATGTATCCCACCTGACTCATCCTGTACTAAGAGTTACGGTCGTTTGAAGTTGACCCAAGACTTAAAGGAACTTCGAAATGACTTGTATGAACTCTCTTTAGTTCTTCTTGGAACTCAAGGTGCTACATCTAGTGACCTTAACACTTAGGAAATTTTTAATTCCTTGGTAAAATCTCACTCACTATGAAGAATGATTTGAGTCTTAGTTCGAAAAAATTTCTGGGGTGTTACAGTAGGCTTAGTGACTAAAATTGTGCAAGAGAGAAGATCTAAGAGTATATATGACCCTATCTGTATGCAGAACAGTTACGACACAATGGGTCATTTTTGGAAAGTTTTGTGAATTTACCATTTTGGCCCTCCCGATATCGACCCTGAGTGTTTTCTGATTGAGTTTGAAAAGTTAGTTTTGAACTTTGGGTTAAAAGATAAGATTTTGGTAAGTTTGTGAGTTTTAAGGGTTAAGTTGTTAAGAAAGTACTTTTGGGGGTCTTTGGGAGTTTCGAGTGTCAGAATGAAAAGTTATTTTTCCCAAAAAAGTCTGACTCCGACCGCCCAAAATGTGAAATTTGATCTGTGAGAGTTGTTGGTTTCAGATTTCGCCTCTCTTCAAAGATTTGAGGTCCTAAGTTGTAAAATTGTGGAAATTTAGCCTTTGGGTTTACTTTGGTCAACATTCAGGGTTCGGTTGCTTGAATCATAATTTTAAGAGTTCCGTTGGATTTGGGGATGATTTTAGACGTAGGTGAGGTGTTGGTTGATTTTTAAGAGGTCTCTAGTTGGTATTAGCCCTTTTAGGCGTTTAGTTAGTTTCTTGTTGTTATCACAGATGTTGGATCAAGAAGACCTCATAATCGTGTTTTGACAGTTCCATTGAGTCTGGAACGTCGAGTATAATTAATTTTCATATGTGTTTTTTGTGTAGGAGGTTCCGAACGAATCCCGAGGGTCCTTTTGATGCTTTTGAGTTGGATGGTTTCTAGTTCTTGTGCATCACCATGTTGGTCATCGCAATCGCGAGGCTCCCTCGTCGCGATTGTGTAGCATCATATTAGGGTGCATAGCGATAATGGGGGTCTTGACTCGACCGCGATGGTCAACTTTAATGAATTGACTGTGTTCTTCATTGTGATCGCGTGACTCTGGGTCGCGATGATCATTTCAGACTTGGGCAGAATGTCTTCTAAAAATCAGGGTTTCAACCCCATTTCACATTTTTTGAAATTTGAGAGCTTTGGGAAGCCTATTTAGACCAGGTTTTCAAGTAAAATCTTTTGGGTAACGTTTCATAAATCTAAACCTTCGGTTACCTATTATTATCATTGAATTTATAAGTTGAAATCAAGATTTTGGGTTGATAAATTGGGGGTTCTTCATAAACTTAAGTTTTGAAGTAAAAGTGAGTTTATGAACACATTTTTAGCCCATTTTTGAAAAAATTTTCCCTAATGAGTTCCTAACACCTTGAGTAATGTTTCAAGTATTGTTTTCTGGATTCAAACCTTCATTTTGATATTTGGTTTTGAGTTGTTTAACCTATTTCTCTATATAATTGGTATGAGAATTGTTGTTTTCGATGGGTGATTGTGAATAGTTGATTATTTTCGATTGTCTAGCTTCGGAAGTGATTCGGAAGGGGGAAGACTCAACTTTTGGAGTGATTTATTCTTTGATTTAAGACAACTGGCTTCCTAAACCTTGTATTCTAGTTTAATTCGTATGCTTCCTTCATTGCTTGTGTGTTGGCAGTAATGAGGATGAGGTGAAGGGTTAAATCAACTTGTTACATCTAAATGAATTAAAAGGGGTTGAAACAAAAAAGGCTATGTACTAGAAATGATTATGTGAGTTGCCTTAATGTAACCCTTGTTAATCGATTGATGAAATGTTTGAAAGCATGAATATGGACTTGAATTGTTGAAATTGATGTCTCTTTCTTGTGGTGTGATAGCTTGTGTGCATAGATTGTGAACATCGTGATGAGACATGTGATGAGGTGTTTGCAGGCGAGTACTATGATGTCGAAGTCTTTGCCGACGAATGTTGTGATGTTGAGATAATTTTCGGCGAGTGTTATTATGTCGAGGTAATTGCTGGCAAGTGATATTGTACAAATGGGGAAATAGTTTCGGCTAGTGATTTGATTATTTGACTTTTTACCTTGATGTTTATATGTTACTTGCTTGATACTTGAGGTTGACATAATTGTTATGTGTGACTAAACAACTTGACTTTGAGATTGACTTATTTAACTCGTTTAATTGTTGAATTGTGGCTATCAGACTGTGAATATTGGGCCTTGTGAGCCGGGCATTTTAGAATCGCTAGGTCGGGCTGATTTCTCTGTATGTTGTAGTTTCAGGAGGTTTGGTTGGATAGTCAGAGGTATTCATTTTCTAGCTAGTTGTTTTGTTTAGTAGGCTTCTTGCTAAGTACCATGTTGCTTGTACTCACCCCTTGCTACTAAACTTGTGTAGATTCCGAGCGTGAACCCGCGTGATCTTTTATTTCTTCTGATAGTCGAGGCTCGTGAAGGAATCGAGAGATAGTTTCTTGTCATCCTGGTGGACCCTCTTTTTCTTTTCTATTTAAGCTTTGTTCTACTTGAGAAACAAAGACTGAGGCTTGTAATTATATTTCCAATTCAGTATTTCATTAGTGGTTTGTACACGTGACAACCATGTTTTGGGGTATTGTTTAGAATGATTAAGTTTTCTGCCTTTGTCTTGTTCTGTTTTATTGCATTTCCATTTTTTCTGTCGGTTGAAGTTGACTTGTCTTGGTGGGAATAGAAAGTTTCCATCATGTCCATTTTTGGGTCGTGAAAAAATGATATTAGAGCCCAGTTCGCAGGTCTCACGTGTGTACTAACCAAGTCCAAGTAGTGTCTTGAGAATCGGCTATACTTATCTTTAACAAGCTACAAGGATTGTTAGGAAACTTCCTTTTAGTCATCCTTTTATATCGTGTGTGGTTACTTTCCCTATTGTTTTGGCAGATGCTAAGGACCAAAGCTTCTGTTTCCAATGGTAGAGGGAAGGCAGTCCCTTAGACTGTTGTTGGGACCCCAGCTAGGGGGTAGAGGTAGGGCCCGAGCTAGAGGCTATGTTTGTGGAGTAGCACTTGTTAGAGGTCCTGCTCCTGGAGCGGCACTAGCTAGAGGTAGAGCTGGAGAGGCTTCTCCAAAGCCACAGGTTGAGGTTGCCAAGGACAAGGTTCCTCCTGGGTTTGGAGATCCCTAGTTTAAGGGGAATTTGTTGTCACGATTCAGACCGTCGTGATTGGCACCCACACTAACCCTCCGGTGGGAGAACCATTACTACAACCCAACCAAGGACTTCATGAAAAACTAAGCATTCAAAGATACAAAATCAGGTTTAAATTACTAATGAAATATGGAGTAACCACAAACTCCAAAGATTCAATAAAACAACTAAACGGACTATTGTGGAAAACAACTTCTAGAACCTAAAAGTAATTGTACAAAAAAACACTATGATTAGACAAGTCTAAGAAAAGAGGGGGTGCAACCCTGGGAACTAAACATAAGCAAATGTCTGAAAAGCATAAATACTCTGAGTCCGAAAAGAGTGGACTAAACTAATGATGGATCTATGGTAGCCTGAAAGAACTAGCTCACCCTTGAATACGGTCTCGATCAGTTATCCTCTAGCTGAGGTCTGTCAGTAGACTCGTGAAGATGCCCGGTACTTAACAAAGAATGAGCAAGTGCAGTATCAGAACACAACCACAGTGTACTGGTAGGATCACGCGGCCACTCCAATAAGTGAAACATTGGCAAGCAATCACAACACTGTAAACACACATATACAGAATAAATAGATCAATTATCATTTCAAGAGCAACATATCGTTCACAATATCAATGAATAGACACGAAGGTAATAATCAAACTGATCCTCTTATGGAACCCACACCCAAGCTGTTAGTGTGTTGGAATGTGACACCTGGTCCAATATACTTGTGTCGGAACATGACATATATTTTGTCACGACTTAGACTGTCGTGATTGGCACCTATACTAACCCTCCGGTGGGAGAACCATTACTACAACCCAACTACACAACTTAAAGAAAACTAGAACATTTAAAGATACGGAAGCAGGTTCAAATGTTTGAAGAAATATAGAGTTCCCATAAACTCTAAAGTTTAACAAAAACAACTACCAAAATATTTGCGGAAAACAACTCCTAGAACCTGAAAGTCAACGTACCAAAACTCTACTAACGACAAGTCAAAGAACATGGGTGCAACCACAAAATTAACACAATAAATCTAACTATAAAGTCTGAGTTCGAAAGGAATAGACTAAACGATAGAGGACCCATGGCATCCTGGAAGAATTGGCTCACCCTTTAATCCGGTTTCGATCAGTTATCTCCTAGCTGAGGTCGATCAGTAACCGGCTGAAGATGCCCTGTACACAACAAAGAACGAGCAAGTGCAGTATCATTACACAACCAAAGTGTACTGGTAGGATCATGTGGCTACTCCAAAAAGCACAATATACACAAGCAATAACAACACAATAGACATACATATACATAATACAGTTCAGTTATCATTTTAGAGCAACATACAATCTCCCATTATCAATGACTAGTAGGAATAACAATAACAATCACAAGTAGTTCTCTCATGGAACCCATACCAAAATTGTTAGTGTGTCGAAACGTGACAAACGATGCAATGTATGTGTCGGAACGTGACACTCGGTCCAATATATGTCTCAGAGCGTGACACCTGATCTAATACATGTGTCGAAACGTGACACCTGATCCAATCAGCACAACCACAATCACAATCACAATCACATCCATAATGAACAATACTCAAGTCATACAATCAAGTAACAGGCTCATGGCATGTATTGTTCACACATCATCATTTCGTTAGACTGGTTCACATTTCCCAATTAACATACACACATCCAATACAATGTAGCAATTAACCGGCATATATCAAACAAACAGGAAATCAAACCATCACCTACCTCAAAACCAAGCTTGAATCCTCCTAAGACACTTGAGCCTTCCCTTTCTGGATTCTTTCCGCTTGATCTTGGTCTATAAATGAGTAATTTACGCAAGGATCAATAAACAATGTCTAAATTACCCGAAAAATAACACAATTATTAACCAAAGACCAATCCCAGATTCTAATGTTAAATTAGGGATTTTCCTACCATCAACTTTAGGTCAAAACCCTCCCCAATGATAACCACCCAAGAATCTAAGTACTACGGATCGAAAAATGGATTAGGGGAGTAATAATCTTACCTTTTGCGCTAGAAGTCGTACAAATTTGTCAAGAAATAGCCCTGAGTTGTCTCTTAACTCTCAAGAACGAAGGTTTTCAAAATATAATATTTTTGGGGATTTCCCCCATTTAAGTCGTGACTGTCCCACAACGGGACCCAAACCTCCATATCGACACCGCCCTGGAGGAACTAACCCCGCTCTGGTGGCTTGCACGAAAATAGAAAGTCAGAATTTGAGTTCCAAGCTCCCATTTCGAAACACACCTTCAACCCATGATGTTCAGAAACTGCCCTTTCACGCCAAGATCAGCTTCAGGAGTTCTACTCGCCCGAATTCAATTTCGTAAAGACGTACTAGCTCCTTAACGTCTTAGCTATTCACTAATGTGATCAAATTCGTAGTTGGCTCCCCATTCATTAACATATTTCCCTAGACCTTACCTGGCTCGAATTTCGTCCAAATCTGGACTAGGCTACAATATTCCAAGTCACTACTCAAAAGTTTTGTGGCCCAAATTCTTTCCCCATTGGCTTTTCCATAACGACGGGAACAAGTCGTTACAGTAGATTCTAATTTACCCATCACTCGTCCCCGAGTGACAAAATAGGAGAAATGGGCTAAGGAGAACATAAAGTGGTACCTAAATCGTCGAATAACTGGGGATACTTGTCTCACATGTACTTCTCAATTTCCCAAGTAGCTTTCTCAATCAGACGATGCTTCCATTGAACTTTCACGGGCTTTATCTCCTTGGCCCTCAGCTTCCGGACATCACGATTAAGAATTGCAACCAGTTCTTCCTCATACTGAAGGTTTTTGTTTAACAAAATTGAGTCCCAGTTAATGATGTAATCTATATCCCCATGATACTTTTTCAACATAGACACATGAAACACTGGATTAACTCCAGATATATTAGAGGGTAAGGCCAATCTATAAACCACTGGCCCTACATCGCCAAGGATCTCAAATTGTCCAATGTATCAGGGACTAAGATTGCCCTTCTTGCCGAATCTCATCACCCCTTTAATTGGTGACACTTTTAGAAGAACTTGCTCACTAGTCGACTATGGACTGCTAAAAGCTTAGCTTGGATGCTTTTCACCTTATCTTGAGCATCTTTCACCAAATCAACCCCTAAGGGTTTCACATCTCCAACCTCAAACCAACCAATTGAATACCTACACATCCTCCTATAAAATGCCTCAATGAAGTCATCTCAATACTCGAGTGATAAATATTGTTGTATGTAAACTTAACCAAAGACAAAAGCGATTCACAACAACCACCAAAGTTAATCATACACACGTCTTCAACATGTTATCAAAGACCTTAACACAATCATCAGGACACATTCTTTCACATTTAAGCATGATAAAATTCCAAATCAATACTCCATACAATTAGAAGTGAACCTAAACCAACCAATACACACTTATAATACCCAAAAAAATCATAGTTATTAACAACATCTCCATCCCACAACATAAATCCCATGAGCTTAAGTTATAGAAATTTGATCTTTAGACATCAGATACTTATCGAGGGATATGTCCATGCATACAAACCCCCAAACAACACTATTGAAATGCTAGATTTAGCAATTGTGATTGTACATTGCCCTTAAGAACAGTAGAATTGGACCTAATGATCCTTACATTCTACCAAGAGAATGTCACATGAGTGGCCCACCTGATCCACCACTAAGGATCCACCCACGAAAGTGAAAACACCCGTGAGCATAACTAGTGAATCATACTCACAACCATGTACAAAATGAAATAGATGGTCACATAAGAATTTACGGAATAATTATTGAATAGCACTAAGGGTTTTCTTTCAAAGAGCCGATACTAGCCCTTTCCATTCAGTTGACTCCACATACTCTTCACATCATTCCACTGAAGCCCACACTCTCAATACTAATAACCATCATAAATACTCTGACCATATACCTTACTATAAACCAACACTTTTAAATGAAGACCTTTCTTAGGTACTTAACAATTAATAGTAATACACTTTATGACTCAACCCAGGTGTAAGTCCTTTCAATTGCTCAATAACTGATACAATTGATCATTTCTCACCTTCCCAATTCATACCTTGACAAAATATATCACCACAAGTGTAGACTTACAATGAAAAATCAGTATTGTAAATTCAATCGTATAACACAATCCCCTTATTACCATTATTCTTAGTCAGCCCTGACTATCACTACGAAGATAACCTTTTCATCGACATGACACCTCAAACTCAGGTATACTCATCAAATTCAAAGGACTAACCCAATTTTATACACACTTTCTTACTAAATTCTTCAATTTCCTTCACCCAAGTATACTCAATGGGATTTTCATTATCCATAAACTTGTCATTCCAGTATCAATCCACTCTTTTATGGCTTAAGATAAAATCATCAGTCCTCATACTACCATCATTCTTCTTAACAAATAAGATAGGAGCACCCCATGGCAAAGAACTAGGACAGATGAAACCTTTATGAAGAAGCTCCTGGATTTGAGCTTTAAGCTCTCTCAATTCTGCCAGAGCCATGCGATAAGGAGGGATGGAGATGGGGTGAGTGCCCGATTCCAAGTCAATGCAGAAAGCTATATCTCTATCCGAAGGCATACCAGGTAAATCAGTAGGAAGCACTTCCTTGAATTCAGACATTACATGAATAGACTCAATAGAGGGAGACTCAGCATCAACATCCCAAATATGAGCCAAATATGCCAAACATCCCTGCCCCACCAGTTCCCTAGCCCGCACAAAAGATATGACCTTAGCTGGCTTAGGCTTGTACACCTCTTCCCACTCTAATATTTCCTTACCCAGGATCTCTAGAGTTACCGACCTAGTATTACAATTAAACGCAGCATAATAGGGGGACAACCAAGTCATGCCTAAAATTATATCAAAGTTAGTCATATCCAAATTCACTAAATTAGTCCAGGTCTGAAAACCCATAAACACCCATAAATAGGACAGGACAAGTATGATATACCTGGGTGACTATGACTGACTCTCCAAGTGGGGTAGAAACATGGATGAGGGCATCAAGCACATCACAAACCTCATCAAACCCCAAGGCAGCTGGACTGACACATATGAATACGTAGAACTCGAATCAAACAAAATAGTAGTCATTCAGTAATAGACAAGAATAGCACATGTGATCACTGCATCAGACACCTCAACCTCGGTCTTGCCCGGAAAAGCATAAAACTGAGCCTTGTCATCTTGACAGACAACCTCCTTGATTGGTGGCACTGCTCCCCTACCTGCATTACCATTTCCCAGACCTCCACGGCCTCGCTGATTTCCTCCTCATATACCCAGGTTCTCCAAAATTGTAACAAGTTTAGTGAAAAGATGGCCTGCTGCCCATCGAAGGTGCGACTCCCCAGCTATCATGAATAAAATTCTGTTGTGGAGTTCTCGAGTAACTACCTGTAGAGGTGGGCAAGGCTGACTGAATTTGTCGGGCAACAAGTTCCGGCCTACCTGAACCTCTGGAGTAAGAATCATGAAAGTTACCATTGCTCTTAGGCTTCTTAGCCAAAGCCTTGGTCTGCCATCACGTCTAAATCCATCCACTTTCTTCACAAATTATGTCACCTCATTAAAACTTTTCCCAGCAGAGGTCATGTGAACAAACAATACGTGTAGTTCGGGGCTCAGTCCCTTGACGAATAGACGAATCCTCTTCTTCTCAGTAGTCACCAATTGTGTAGCATATCTAGACAAAGCATGGAAATTTGCCTCATAAGAAGCTACATATATACCACTCTACTCCAAAGCCATGGGCTCATTCTTCTTGTGATCCCTCAAAGTCCAAGGCACATACTTTTCTGGAAACAAAGCATGAAATTGCATCCAAGTGAGTGGAGGCAAAACTGACGATCTGCATTCCAGATAGACTCTCCACCACTATTTAGCCTCACCCTGAAGCGGGAAGGTCACAAACTCTACTCCATGTTTATGTACAATACACAACTTATAAAGCCGTTCATAACAATCCAAAATGACTTATAGGCGTCCTACGTCTCATAACCATGGAACACAGGCGGCTTCAACTTTAGAAACTTAGTCAACATCGCATGCTCATTACTTGTCATCACATGACCTAATAAGGGATGGAAGAAGGCATCAGTGCCTCTCGCTCCATCTACCCTGCGATTAGAAACAATAACGAGGAGGTTGATCCGACGTTGAGCAGCTTGCACTGCGGGAGGGGCCCCAGGGCCGACTAACCAATTTAGGAAAGACATGATCCTCTAAGCTAACAGTGGGTCTAAGGGACGAACGTCGGTATTCCTAACCGGGGCATCCTCTTGCTGCTTAACATTTCATTCGTCCTCAATCTCCACATTCTCTTCTACCTCTTCTTGAGGTGTAAGGGGGATTCTTCTTTTGGAACATTCTCAGTTGGGGCTCCACCCCTGGCGGGTGCCACTCTTCCTCTTCCCCTAACCCTTGCACTTCCCATACCCTGCCTCAACCACGGCCTCTGGCTGCGGACTCCTCAGCTGGCCTATTGACTATATCTACGAGCCTGACACCATTGAATTGGGTGTTAACCATCTGTGGACAGAAGAGTGAAGGAGATTAGATACCAATTTGGATCACTAGATACCAATTGGAATAAAGTCATGGCACGAAAGAAGAGAAGAAAAGACTGAGTGATTTTCTAAAGTCCCATAACCTCTCGAAGAAAAGTACAAACGTCTCTGTACCGTTCCGCAAGACTCTTCTAGACTCATTTTGGTATAATAAGATCAACGAACCTAAGGCTTTGATACAAATTTTGTCACGACCCAGACTGTCGTGATTGGCACCCACACTAACCCTCCGGTGGGAGAACCATTACTACAACCCAATTACACAACTTAACGAAAAACTAGAACATTTAAAGATATTGAAACAGGTTTAAATGTCTAAAGAAATATAAAGTTCCCATAAACTCCGAAGTTTAACAAAAACAATTATCAAAACATTTGTGGAAAACAACTTCTAGAACCTGAAAGTCAATGTACCAAAACTCTACTAACGACAAGTCTAAGAACATGGGTGCAACTCCGAAAATAACACAATAAATCTAACTATAAATTCTGAGACCGAAAGGAATGGACTAAATAATAGAGGACCCATGACAACCTGGAAGAATTGGCTCACCCTTGAATCCGGTCTCGATCAGTTATCCCCTAGCTGAGGTCAATCAGTAACCACCTAAAGATGCCCTGTACTCAACAAAGAACGAGCAAGTGCACTATCAGTACACAACTAAAGTGTAATTGTTGGATCATGCGGCTACTCCAATAAGCACAATATACATAACCAATCATAACACAATGAGCATACATATACAGAATACAGCTTAGTCATCATTTTAGAGCAACATACAGTCTTCCATTACCACTGACAAGTAGGCATAACAATAACAATCACAAGTAGTTCTCTCATGGAACCCATACCCAAATTGTTAGTTTGTCGGAACGTGACACCCGATCCAATGTATATGTCGGAACGTGACACTCGATCTAATATATGTCTCAGAGCGTGACACCCGATCCAATGCATGTGTCGGAACGTGACACCCGATCCAATGCATGTGTCGGAACGTGACACCCGATCTAATCAGCACAAACACAATCATAATCACATCCATAATAAACAATACTCAAATCATACAATCAAGTAATAGGTTCATGGCATGTATTGTTCACACATTATCATTTCATTAGATTGGTTCACATTTCACTGTTCACATACACGAATGCAATACAATGTAGCAATTAACTTGAATATATCACACAAATAAGAAATCAAACTATCACCTACCTCGAAACCAAGCTTAAATCCTCCTAAGACACTTGAACATTCCCTTTCTCGATTCTTTCTGCTTGACCTTTGTCTATAAATGAATAATTTATGCAAGGATTAATAAGTAAGGTCTAAATTACCTGGAAAATAACACAATTATTAACCAAAGACCAAACCCAAATCTGAATGTTCAATTAGGGCTTTTCCTACCATCAACTTCAGGCTAAAATCCTCCCCCAATGATAATCACCCAAGAATCTAAGTTTTACGGATCAAAAAATGGATTAGGGGAGTAATACTCTTACCTTTTGCGCTAGAAGTCGTGGGAATCTGCCAAGAAATAGCCCTGGGTCTTCTCTTAGATCTCAAGAACAAACGTTTGCAGAAAATAACATTTTTGGGGTTTCTCCCTAATTTAAGTCGCGACTGTCCATCCATAGCGGGACCCTACCCGCCATGGTAGGACTAACTCCACTTTGGCGGCTTGCACAAAGATAGAGAGTCAGAATTTGAGTTCCAAGCTCCCATTTCGCAACACAGCTTCAACCCTTGACGTTCAGAAACTACCTTTTCACGCCAAAATCAGTTACGGGAGTTCTAATCGTCCGAATTCAATTCTGTAAAATTGTACTAGCTCCTTAACGTCTTAGATATCCACTCATGTGATCAAATTCATAGTTAAACCCTTCATTCATTATAATATTTCCCTAGACCTCACCTGACTCGAATTAATTCCAAATCTAGACTAGGCTACAATTTTCCAAGTCACTACTCAAAAGTTTTCTGCCCCAAATTCTTTCCTCATCTACTTTTTCATAATGATGGGAACATGTCGTTACGTTTGTTGAGGATACTTGGTGTGTTAGAGAAATTTTCTCGGGGACGCACACCCTAGGTTAGCACCAGACTCTAGGTGTTCATGTTCAGGTGGGCTAGCCACCAATGGTTCCTGCACCGGCTGTTGGTGCACAGATTGCTCCAAAGGTTATTTTGACAGCAGCACATCAGTAGTTCTACGAAAGGTTTCAAAAAATGCAACCACCTCAGTTTCAAGTGTCTAAGAGTGAGGATGCTCATGAGTTCTTGATCTTGTGCCATGAGATGCTTGAGGTAGTGGGTAAGGTGGATGGTCCTGCTATTCGGTTTGTTGCTCTTCAGCTTCATGGTCGCACTAGAGAGTGGTGGAGGACTTTTGTGAGCTCTAGACCAGTTGGATCTCTTTTGGTGAGGTGAGATGTGTTTTCTAGTGCTTTCGAAGACCAGTTCTTTCCTTAGAGCGTAAGGGAGGATAGTCGTCTGAGATTTGAGAGATTGGTTCAGGACAGTTTGTTTGGGAACGAGTATGATATCTCAATATGTTATATTGTATTGTAAATCAATACAAAGTGATATCGCACCGACTATATCTTTGATACAATATAACACAATATTGTAAAAGATTATGAGAATATCAATTTTACGTCTATTAAAGCATGCTGGAGTAGAAATAGTTATCAAGTGAAAAGTAGAATGATGCATCTTGATAAACGTAAAGCTTATTTGACTTGTAGTCTAGATACTAGAAGATGTCATACATCCAAGTTTGAATATTTGTCGCTTGACAAAATTGATATGAAAATATCTTAAGGATTCAAAATGCATGAAGCATATACAAGTTATTGAAAAACTTATTTATAATCCTGATATGGATTAAATCAATCAAGAATCGTTTATATTGCTATGAAAGTTAATAACTTGAGTTGAACTGTTGAAGAGTTTTCAATAGGCAATAGATTTTTTGCATAAAAGATTGATGTGAGGAACTTGCAGAATTCTTTAATCATGAAGGATGATTCATAAATGGAGATAGTTCGAAACACATTTTTCCAAAGCTTTTCTACCCACATTAACTCCAAGAGAATGGTGATAGAAATGTGCAAAAGATTCTTTCGAGTGACAATGTGGTTGGTTTGTTCACCAAGTCTCTGCCAACTACAACTTTCAAGAAGATGGTGCACAAACTTGGAATGCAAATATTCAAGTCTCTAGATTGATGTTCTCATTAGAGGAAGTTAATACACACTACTATTTTCCCCTTACGAGATTTTGTCCTTTTGAGTTTTCTTGTAAGATTTAAATGAGGCAACAATTAGATGCGTATTATTAGATATGTGTACTATTTTTCCTTCACTAGAATTTTCTTTTTTCAAAGTTTTTCTAGTAAGGTTTTAATGAGGCACATCATTTATGAGTCGGAAATTCAAAGGGTAATCTTATAATTATAATGAATGTTTATCTTTCAGAGAAAATTTAGGAACCCTAACTTTGGGACCAAGTCAATTTTTCCTATAAATAGAGGGGTTCCCTTCATGGTAAAATCATCCAAGAGAAATAATAAGTCTTCTCTCTTCTCTCTACTTTCTTCTCATTGTTTTATATAGTTTCATAACAATTTTTAAAAAAAAAAGATAAACTAGTACATAAGAGAAAAAACTGAAATGTAGTTAAAGCTAAACTCATATCCCATTACAACTATCTCGACATGGGATATGTCCCTTTTTCTTCTTCTTGCTAATAATAACTAATTTAACTAGGAGTATTGAATTGTAATATAGCTGCAATTAGGGGTACTAGTTCACCATAAAACTATAGTTTTAAAATTTATTGAATCTCAAAGCAATTATTCAATTATTATTTTTTAGAGCAACTTACAGAAATGACTATAGTTTTAGGGTTATTAAATTGGAATAACTATAAGTGTGATATTTACATAAAAAGACTATACTTGCTAACTTAATCTAGCAGTATTCTATGCCTACCAATATTTTTTAATGTAACGACCTATTCCCGTCATTCTGGAAAAGCCAATGGGGAAATATTTTGGGCCAAAAAACATCTTAGTAGTAACTTGGAAATTTCTAGCCCAGGCCAGACTTGGACAAAATCTAAGTCAGGTAAAGTATAGAGAAATATGGTAATTAATGGGGGATTTAATTATTAATTTGATCATATGAGTGAATAGCCATGATGTTAAGGAGCTTGTAAGACTTTACGGAATCGAATTCAGGCAAGTAGAACTCCCGAAACTGATCTTGGCGTGAACTGGTAGTTTTAGAACGTCCAAGTTCGAAGGTGTTTTGTGAAATGGGAGCTCAGAACTCAAATCACGAGCTTCTGTCTCTGCAAGCCATCGGGTGGGATTAATCCCGTCAGGGCAGGGCTGCTATGGCGGGATGGGGTCCGTCCTGGCAGGCCAATATAATTGCGGATTAAATCGGGGAAAGCCCCCAATTTCGTTATTTTCTGTAAAACTTAGTTAATAGCTAAGGGATGACCAAGGGAAGTTTCTTGACAGATTTCCATGACTTTTAGTGTTAATGACCAAGAACAAGCTGAAAAACTCCGAAAAGGGAAGGCTCAAGTGTCTTATGACTAATCAAGCTTGGTTTCGAGGTATGTGATGGTTCAATTTCGTGTTTGTGTGATATATGCCGGTTAATTTCTTCATTGTATCCATGCATGTATGTGAATAGGGAAATGTAAATCGAATCTAATGAAATAATTGTGTGTGAACAATTACATGTCATGAACCTATTACTTGATTGTATCACTCTAAGCACTGCTCATTATGAGTGTGATTGTGACTGTGGTTGTGCTAACTGGAATGGCTGTCACGTTCTAACAAATATATTGGATCGGGTGTCACATTCCAACACATATATTGGACTGGTGTTACGTTCTGACACATGTATATTGGATCGAGTGTCACGTTCCGACACACTACCAATTTAGGTGTGGGTTCCACGAGAGGACCACTTGTGATGATTGCATTCAAATATAATTGTTATTGAAATTGGGAAATTGTATGTTGCTCCTAAAATGATAACTGAATTATTCATTATGTATATGTTTGTTTATTGTGTTTGTAACACCCCATATCCGAAAACAAATCAACAACCAGATTTCCAGAAGTTGCAGGTGCAACCCACGGTTGCCACCCACGGACCGAAGGGTGATTCACGATCTATCTCGGTGGTCCGTGGATGGCGACCTGCAACCCTCCCCAGAATCAGCCCAGAAATTTCTCTAAGGCATGACCCACGGCCAGACCGTAGGTCAGACTACAGTCTAGGTCTGGGGATCGAGGCCCAGAACCCATCTTCTAAAATCGATCGACGGACTGACAGGACTGATCGTGGATCAGTCCACAGACTGCGATCAATCCCATCGTGGCTTCAGCAGATTTTAAGTTAGGGGTATTTTGGTCTTTTACTCATGCGTTGGACCCCTAAACTACATAGTTTTGGTCAGTTTTAGCCTAGTAACTAACTAGAACCTAACCTATTCAATTATTTACCAAAAATCATCAATCTTAGAGCAAAAACAAGAGAAGAACTCGAGCAGCCCTAGCTCAAGAATGCAACGAGTTTTCTTCAGTTCCAACCCCTAAATCGAAAGATTTCTCCTTGAATTTCATCACCAGGTATGTGGGATTCACTAATGGGTTCCTTTCACCCATTGGGTCCCTAGAATTCTGTCAAATTCTTGATTCCCTTCATATTATCTAGAAGTAGGGTTTCTAGAATTTCAGTAGGTTGTTATGAATTAGTTACTTTAATGTTCCTAATCAGATTATCATGACTTTAGTATTGTTTTGCGTAGATTTTTTATAAATTCAGAACCCTAGCTATGTAGTTCTCTTAGTTCATAAATTACACATGCTAGGTCAGTTATTTCAGATATACATTCCTCAGATTTGATTGTTTTATTATTAGTACATCAATTTTGAATTATCAGTTAGCATGTCAGTATTTTGAGCTATCCAGTATTACAGAAATTCAGTCATAAATTGTTAATCACATAATCAATTAGGAGTAGCTTAATACTGAGTGGACTAGGGTCAGTCACCCTCAAGTCCCAGAATAACGTGCCCCCGTATGTTAAAAGTCCCCTATGTGGGCATAAGTGTAGTGATCATGCTAGCCATGTCTCTATACCTCTCGCAGGGTATATTGGGTTCTCTCGATGGGGCGTATACATCGGACTCCACATGTAGCTCATATGGCTTTATGTCGGTTATTAGTAGCTCTTTTACAGTCAGATTTTGTTGCATTAAACATGTTATTAGTTATAGTCAGATTTCAGTCTCAGTGTGTTATAAACTTGGTCATTGCATCCAGTTAGTTCATGTTCAGTATTCTCAGTATAGTATCATGCTTATCTCTTATCATTTCTCAGATATATGCTTTGGTTTAGTTATGTTTATTGCTAAGCTTTATTCTATCATACATGCTCAGTAACTTTCAAGTACTGATGCATAATCTATGCTACATCTTCTCGTGATGTAGGTTCGAGTTCTCTGCTTCCAGATCACGCATAGATCGGTTCCAGATCTTCAGCTCAGTAGCATAAGTGGTGAGTCCTTATCCTCTAAGGACAACATAAATGTTTCCTTTGCCTTATGTCTTAGTTTCAGTTTTGCTAGATTTAACTGGGGCATGTCCCAACACTTTTAGTCAGTTAGAGGCTATTTTCAGACATAGTTGGTTTCAGCTTTAGCATTTGAGTTTGACTTTTCAGTCGTTGTTAAACTCTCAGTTTTTATACATATATTCAAATAGTTTTGGGTTTTCCCCATCATTTCACCTTACATTATGATTTAGCTTCCGCATAGTATTTCTTTACTTCCGTTTACCTTAGTAAGCTTATGATGTTCCAGCAGTGTTAGCTTGGGGTCACTCTTGATCCTAGGTCATGTGTCCGCATCCTAGGGGTAGCCTCCGGGCATGACAAACTTTGTATCAGAGCATTAGGTTTAAGAGTCCTAGGATGTCTGAAAAGCCGCACTAAGTAGAGTCCTTTTCATGGATGTGACATGCACCACATCTAATGAGAGGGAGGCTATGAAGTGATTTAGGAAAACTTCATTTTCTTGTTACTCTTATCGTGTGTGAGGTATGATCCAACTTTCTTGTTCTAATCCTTTGTTATGTGTTTTATATCATTCATCTTCGTAGCACTTATAGAAGGAATATGAATGCACGCAATGCTAACGCATCTCCTCCAATCCTAGATCAGGAAGTTTCGAATGCTAAGTTTCGAAACGCCATTCAACTTTTAGCACATAGTGTGACCAACCAGAAATGATAGGGTGGAGTGAGTAACCTACGAACTTAAGTATGTAGCTCACATCTGGTATACTCAATGGAAGGAACACAGGGGTAAGGATGCGGCTCCTATCACTTGGCACTACTTTAGTCATACCTTTCTGGACATGTTCTTCCAAGAGAGTTGAGGGAAGCAAAAGCTCAGGAATTTATGAATTTTACGCAAGGTAACATGACAGTACAAGAATATGGACTCAAGTCCACGCAACTCTCTAGGTATGCTCCTCACATGGTTTCCTATTCCAGGGCTCAAATGAACAAGTTTCTATATGGAGTATCCGACTTAGTTAAAACAGTGTAGGGATGCTATGTTGCTGGAAAATATGAACATCTCTGGGCTCATGACTCATGCTCAGTAGGTTGACAGAGACAAGCTTAGGGAACAGGGTAAGGATAATAAGAAGGCTAGAACAGGCAACTATGAGTATTCTCAACAGAAATCGGGTGGTGGAAATCGCTTGCAGTTTCAGCAAAAGTCTTCAACTCCAGAACCTTCATCAGCTAGTGTTCCATCCGCCAAGTTCCGACATGATCAAAAAGGTAGGGCATCAGGCTCTAAGTCTCAGGGGAGTGTTTCAGGCACCAGAACCTACCCAACTTGTCCAAAGTGTGGTCAGAACCATCCGGGAGAGTGTCTTACGGGAAAGGAAGGATGTTTTGGGTGTGGTCAGTCTTGTCACAGGTTGAGAGATTGTCCTTCTACTAAACATAGTCAAGGGGTAAATAATAGTAGAGCCCAGTCTACAAATTCAGCAGCACCAGTAGGTCACCCGACTCAGCTGGGTAACTCATCTGGTATAGGTGGCGGACAGCGCCAGAACAGGTTGTATGCTCCTCAAGCTCGCCAGGATCAGGAAGATTCTCCTGATGTAATTGATGAGTCCACAAATTGGACTCATTCAGGGCTATATTTTAATAGAAATTGTGTCCTCAAATGCTTATTTTATCTCAATATCTGATGAAAACCCTTAAGTTTAAGGTATTTGAAGTTTGAAGGAAAGCATAGACACTATATCGCAAAAAGGAACGAAAAGACTGACAAGAACAAAGAAATGAAAGCCTGAGGATCGCCAAGTCCACTTGGCGAGTCGCCGAAAGGTCTTACTTCGCCTTTTGTTCAAGTGTGCTGAGACTTGACAAAAGGATCAACTCGGTGGAAAAAGGGAGCAGTCGACGCATCACCGAGCAGTTCCGCGAGGCAGTACCATGCCGCCCAATAACCCAGAGCACGATGATGCTGAAGGCTGGATCAAGATGGAGATGAACTACACCAAATGGCGAATCACCGAGTTGATCGGTGATTCCGATTAACAACGCCAAACGATCCGTTGCAGCACAAATCTTTGAAAACTATAAATACTAGTTAGAATATAAGTTTTATTATGAAACAATTATTATAATTTTCATATAGAATAGTACTTATTTATATTTTTGCTCTACGTTTGAGAGAGTTTTGAAGACTTGAAGAAAAATAGGGTTTCATCTCCAAGGATTTGGACTTAGGTCACTTGGATTCTTCATTCTTGGCCTATAACAAGACTTAAATTTTCATACCCATTTAAATGCAAGCTAATTTAGGTATAAATTTCTATCTCTTGATATGTGGCTAAAAACCCCAATTCTTAGGGTGTGATTTAGCAAATATGGGTTAAGATAATTGTTAGGTCTTGCTTGTTTATAGTTTAATCGTAATTTAATTGTGATTTCATTTAGTGGTTATGGATGAATTTAATGAATTTATAGTTGCAAATACAAGTTTATTAATGTGTTTTCGGCTTGCTCGAGAGAGAGGTCGTAAAACTAAGACCACTAGATTGATGACCAGTGTGAGTGGGTCGACATGAGGTTCAACTCGAGAGACTGAACCCTAATCCCATGTCCACACACTCAGCTCGAGAGAGTGACTGGGTTAAGGCGTTGGCTGGTCTTCATGCGGCAAATGGGTGTCCGAGAGGAACACATTTGAAATGGGGTAAGTTGCGAGAGAGAGAGCTTATCCCCCTTAAAGTTTAGCCTAGTCACAATTACTCTATGAATCTTCTATCGAAAGCATGTACCCAATAATCAAGCTTTATCCATATTCCCGTCACATCCCAAAGATCCCCTCTCATTGCTTAGAAACCCTTGTTGATTTTGTTGTTTTTACCTTACTTGTGACAAAATTCCCCCATTGTTAGTTGACACTCTTGTGTCCCCCCTCTAATTTACAATGTTTTTACTCATTAATGTCTTTAGTTACGACTAGTTAGAACGAAATTTATTTTTCTATAAATTCTCAAAACCACTCTCTTGGGACGATCCCAACCATTGGTTGGGTTACTAAACTATTGTACGATTGTAGATACTTGTAACAGAAGTTGTGTCTTGATTACGCAAACATCTGTAGTCACTTCTACGTTACGAGTTTTTAACATAGATGATTATTCTTTGTTAGATCCAGGGGCAGCTCTTTCTTTCGTAACTCATTATATAGAAGTCAACTTCAAAGTTAGTCAAGTAATTGTCTCAGAACCCTTCTTAGTCTCTACTCTAGTCGGTTTTGCAGTTATTGCTAGACGGGTATACAGAAATTGCCGTGTCACAGTCTCTCAGAAAGTCACCTCGACAGATCTTGTAGAGTTAGAAATGGTAAGTTTCGATATCATTCTAGGCATGGATTGATTACATTCCTGTTATGCCTCAATCGATTATAGAACTAGGATTGATCATTTTCAGTCTCCAGACGAACTATTCTTAGAATGGAAGGGTAGTAACTTAGCGCCTATGGGTCTATTCATTTCTTACCTTAAGGCCAGAAAGAATATTTCTAAGGGTTATCTCTACCATTTTGTTCAGGTTAAGGATTCAAGCTCCTCCCCTCCATATTCAGCTAGTTTAGTCTTCATTCGAGGACGAATATTCCCAAGGGGGAGATAATATAACACCTCGTATCTGAAAACAGACCAACCAGCAGATTTCCTGAAGTTGCAGGTGCAACCCACGGTCCGTCCTGGTGGTCCGTGGATGGCCACCTGCAACCCTCACCAGAATCAGCCCAGAAATTTATCTAAGGCATGACCCATGGCCAGACCCACAGAACGTAGGTTAGTCCATGAACCGTGGTCCAGGTCCGTGGATCGAGGCCCCAGAACCCATCATCTAAGGTCTGTCGATGGACTAACAGGACGGATCATGGATTAGTCCATGGACCATCGATCAGTCTGTAGGTCGATACCCTCAAGGCCCCCAGAAGCCATCCTCTAAAGTTGATCGACGTACTGACAAGACGGATAGTGGATCAGTACACGGATCGTCGATCAGTCCCGTCGGTGGCTTCAACAGATTTAAAGTCTGGGGTCGTTTGGTCATTTCCTCATGCGTTGGACCCCTAAACTACATCGTTTAACTCCTAAACTATGTAGTTTTGGTAAGTTTTAAACTATTAAACTAATTAGAACCTAACCTAATAAATTATTCACAAAATAATCATCAATCTTAGAACAAAAACAAGAGAAAAAGTTGAGTAGCCCTAGTTCAAGAACGCAACGAGTTTTCATCAGTTCCAGCATTGAAATCAAAAGATTTTCTCCATGAATTTTGTCACCAGGTATGTGGGATTTCACTAGTGGTTTCCTTTTGACTTATTATTAGGTCCCTAGAATTCAGTCAGATTCTTGACTCCCTTCATATTATCTAGACCTAGGGTTTCTAGAATTTCAGCAGGTTGTTATAAATTAGTTACTTTAATGTTCCTAATAAGATTATCATGATTTTAGTATTGTTTTGCGTAGATTCGTTCATAAATTCATAACCCAAGCTATGTCATTCTTTTAGTTCATGAATTACACATGCTAGGTTAGTTATTTGAGATATACTTGCCTCAAATTTGAATGTTTCATTATTAGTACATTAATGTTGCATTTTTAGTTAGCATGTCAGTATCTTGAGCTATCTAGTATTACAGAAATTCAGTCATAAATTGTTAATCACATAATCAATTGGGAGTAGCTTAATTCCGAGTAGACTAGGGTCAGTCACCCTCAAGTCCCAGAACTACATGCCCCCGTAGGTTGTAAGTACCCTTTGTGGGCATCAGTTTAGTGATCACGCCAGTCATGCCTCTATACTTCTGGCAGGGTATATTGGGTCCTCTCGATGGGGCGTATACATCAGACTCCACATTTAGCTCATATGGTTTTATATCGGTTATTAGTAACTCCCTTATAGTTAGAATCTATTGCATTGACCATGTTATCAGTTACAGTCAGATTTCAGTCTCAGCATGTTATAAACTTGGTCATTGCATCTAGTTATTTTATGTTCAGTATTCTTAATATATTATAATGGTTATCTCTTATCATTGCTTAGATATATGTTTTGGTTCAGTTATGTTTATTGTTCATCTTTATTCTATCATGCATGCTCAGTACCTTTCAAGTACTGACGCATACTATGCGCTACATCTTCTCGTGATGTAGCTTCAGGTTCTCAACTTCCAGATCTTGCATAGATTGGTTCCCGATCAAAGCTCAACAGCATTATTGGTGAGTCCTCATTCTTCGAGGATGACAGACATGCTTCTTATGCTTTTAATCTTAGTTTCAGTTTTACTAGATTTATCTAGGGCATGTCCCAGCACTTCTAGTCAGTTAGAGGCTATTTTCAAACATAGTTAGTTTCAGCTTTATAATTTGAGTTTGGTTTTTCAGTCGTTGTTAAACTCTTAGTTTATATATATATATATATATATATATATTCAGATAGTTTTTGGGTTTTCCCCAACATTTCAGCTTGCATGATGATTTAGCTTCCGCACAGTATTTCATTACTTCCGTTTACTTTAGTATGCTAATGACGTGCCAGCAGGGTTAGCTTGGGGTCACTCGTGATCCTAAGTCCGTGTCCGCATCCTGGGGTAGCCTCGGGGAGTGACAGTGTTGTAATTTCTTGTGTATATTGTGCTTACGGGAGCAGCCACATGATCCTACAAGTACACCGTGGTTATGTGTAATGCTAATGTACTTGCTATTTCTTTGTTGAGTACAGGGCATCTTCAGACGGCTGATGAGTCCGAGATTTGGACTCATTTGGTGCTTTGTTTATATAGATTTAGTGTCCTCAAATGCTTAATTTGTTCCATAAACTGATGTTAAATCCTTGATTTCCAATAATATGAATTGAGTAATAAAGCAAGGACACTAGCAGGCAAAAAGGAATAAAACAAACTGAAGATATTAAGAAAGGCAAGCCTGGTGATCGCCAAGGGCACTTGGCGAATCGCCGAGTGGCTAGTTTGAACGCCTAAAGCTCCAGTGTTCCAGTCCTGAGGGAAGAAACCAAGTAGGCGACAAAAAGAAGAAGTCAGTGAATCTTCGATGAGTTCTGTGATGCAAAGAGAGATTAAGAAAGTCAAGCCTGGTGATTGCCAAGTGGCTAGTTTGACCGCCTAAAGTTCCAGTGTGCCAACCTTGAGGGAAGAAACCAAGTAAGCTACAAAAAGGAGCAGTCGGTGAATCATCGAGTAAATCCACGATGCAAAGATAGATCGCCCAAACATACAGAACTTGAAGATGCTGAGTGCCAAGGCGAAAAGGCGATGGAAGTGAAATAGCCCTTTGTGGCTTAATTTTGGCGACTATAAATTAGATTTTGATAATTTATTTTAGGAAGTTGACTTATTCTGGTAAAATACGAATTTGGCTCAGAACACTTTTCTCTGTAGTTTCTCATAGTTTTGAAGAATATTAGAGGTTCAATTTAGAGATTTTGGGAAGTGGATCTCGAATATTCTACAAATTGAAGCATTGTAAAGACTAAATCACTCTTACCTAGTTGATGGCTAATCAATTCGGTAATCATTTTTACTCTTTTATGATGTTTGGCTAAAACCCCAATTCTTAGGGTGTGATTATGTGATTATGGGTTGAATTAGCTTATGGGTATTGTTAATTACTAGTTTAAATGCTATTTTAAAGTGAGTCTAATCAGTAATTGTGGTTTAATTTTTGAATTGTAGTTGCAAATGCAATTCTAATTTTGTGTTCTTCGCTTGCTCGAGAGAGAGGTTTTAGAACTAAGATTATTGATTAATGATTTGTAGGTATTGGGTTGAGTTGGGTTTAGCTCGAGAGGGTGAATCCTAAACCCAATTCTACCCATCTAGCTCAAGAGAGTGGATGAATTAAGGTGTGGGTTGTTCTTCATTGTTATGCTTGTTCATGTTCGAAAGAAATCACCTGATTTGGGGTAGTTGTTCAAAAGAAAGATATCTCCCTTATAGTGTAGCCTACTTACTGATTTTTAGTTGTTAACTAGTAGTTTCAATTACTCATCTATCAAGATTTACCTATAATCGATCACATCCCGAGAATTTCTCTCATTATTGTTGATTCAAAGTGTTTGTGACTGCTTTGGTGTTGATAATTAAAAACCAAAACCCCCATCTGACATTCGTGTCACCCTTTTTAATTTGATTCATGTCTTTTTCAATAATTTATATTCCTATGGCTGACTAGAACACGTTTGCAATTCCTAATGGAATTTGAACACGTACCGCTCCCTGTGGGATTCGACCAAACAAATGGTTTCACTACTTGTTTATATATTGGTTTACTTGATATATATTCAATCATAAGTTCATTTATTATTTTATTCAATCATATTGCATACTCGTACATTAAATGTACTGATTCATTCTATCTGTATCATTTCATAATGCAAATTCAGGTATTTAGGATCATCGACATGCATTTCATTGAGATCACTTCATCTACTCGTCAGCTTCTGGTGAGACCTACTTGCTTCCGTAGAACTCCATTTTCATTGTTTTGTAGTAGTAGGGTTTTAAGGTGTCGTGGGTCTTTTCCCAACACCAATCTTTAGATAGTAGAGGCATCATGGACGGGTAGAGTTAGACAGTTTCCAATATTTTTCTCAGATGTTTTATTAAACACTTACTATTTATATTAAGTATTTCTAGACGTTGTTTTTAATGTTCTTTAATTGTTTTGAATACTCATCTATTAAAGCGTCCGTGTATTCTATTCAATCATATGTGTCATAGTTGGACAGGCCAAGGGTTCGCTTGGGACCAACAATGATTCTCGAGTGCCAACAACGTCCAGAATGTAGGCTCAGGGTGTGACATGTGTCAAAGCTTAACTTTTTATTTCCTATTCAACTTCCAATTTTCAAGGTGTTACAATCCTTGATAATTTGATTTTGTGTAATTGGGTGTGATTACACTGTCTGGTGTGCTTAGTTGGTCATGTAATTACTAGGTCAACAAGTAATTGAGTGTAATTGGGAGGGAGTAATTACATTCTCCAATTCTTAGGTAGGGACTGTGAATTACTGGTAATTACATGGTGTAGTTACAAGCTGACTACTTTTAAAAATTTCTTTATTTTTTATTTTATTTTATTATTTTAAATTCCTTTTTTTATTTTTATTATTCAAAAAAATTATTTTTTATTTTTTATTATTTATATTTCATTTCTTTATCATTCTCAACATTTATTTCATGTGATTCCATGTAATTTTTCGTATTATCTATATTTTATGTCATGTTTATTTTTCATTAGCATAATTTTGTTAGCATTCTAATTTTTAAATTAAAATAAATTCATTTTTGAATAAGGTTATAGAATTACATTTTTTCTTTTCTTTTAAATCATATTTATGTATGTTATGTTGCAATTTGATATAAATGGATTATGTTAAACTTTTTGTTATGAGTTTAGACCTTATGTTATATTTTCAATTTCATTTGTTTTAGTAGTATTGACTTGAGATTTTACATTCCAAGTCGTTTATTTTTTAGTTAGACTTTATAGATTATTTTTTTGTAAAATATTTTAATAATTTATGACATTTTATTTATAATATTAATTTTTTTGTCAAACATGCATTTCATGATTGTCACAACCCAAAGTATACCTGAGGCGTAACATGGCATATAAGACCCGGAAAGGCCTTACACAAGCCACTTAGCATACATCATACAAGATAATAGAAAATCAAGAGATTTTAAACGACAATTTCAAAACATAAGAGTTCATAAAATGTAACGGAAGTCTAACATAGTCTCAAAGGCATCTAGTACATCAAGAGTGATCAGGACATAACCCGTACATAACATACAAAACTGAAAAATGTAAAGAAAATATAAAATAAAGGCTCGGTCCTCGGAGAATGAGGACTCACCAATCTTCAATATCTACTAAGTGAACTCTAGCCACGGGGATGCGAAATTGGAGCGTCGGACCCTACATTTTTTTATAAGAATGTAGGCAAGAGTATGTGTTAGTACAAAAATGTACCAAGTATGATAGCAATGCATAGAGGTGTAAAAATCATGCTATAAAGAACCTTTCATGTCATGCAAAGACCAAGTTAAAACCATAAGAGAAGGTTAGAAAATATCATAATAAGCATGGTCAAGTGCAAGTAAAACTCATCTTTGAAACACTTGTGAAGATACTTCTTGAAGTAACCTTAGTTCATCATTATAATTGTTGTGGGAAATTAGCCTTAACTGACATAGAGACCATGTGAGCTATAACACGAAATCTGGTGATTACCCCATACCAAAAAAAGGTGTTCTCACTTGCTAAGGTAAGAACCATGAAATTCTAGCTTACGTGTATCCACTAGCTGATGTCTATCTAATACAATCATCCTATGGTGGCATATAATTTATCGGACACGGGTAATCATCACTTTTCCACTCGGTACTAAGCTTAATTCCCACGAAAAAGTCATCAATCATATTCATCTTATCTTTTAGGGACATGGATAATTGCCTCTTGGGGATATGAGTAATCGCCTATTTTCTTAACATTAAAGGACATGGGTAATCGCCTCTTGTCTCATCATTAGAATAGCTCCTTAATGTTGATTCATTTTAGGTGAGAAGACCTTTCAACCTTAGAATCCTTTATGTAAGAAAACCTTTCACATTCATGTATTGAGTAATTATGTGAGAAATCCTTTCACAACAATCAAAAAAATCATTTAGGCTTTACCCTCAAAGCAACATATTTCATCAATGTCATAAGAACATGCATATCTTCATAAAATCCTCTTTCATAGTTCAGAACTCATTTTCAATGATCATAATCTAGAAAATATGGGTTAAGCATGGGCTCACGGGGATTCATCTTAAAAACATGAAATTATCTCAATTCACGCTTAATAAATCATAAAACAATCAATTATATCAATATTGAAAGGAACACATAACATAGAAAAAAACCTAACTTCAATTGGGAATTTTTAACTTCAAAATTGGGAAATTTAGGAACTCTATGGAGGAAAGGGCTCCATAGATGAAGACTATCATACCTTAATGCCAAAAACATGGATTCAATGGTGGAATTGGAAACTCAACTTGAAACTCTAGTCTTCTTCTTCAAGCTTCTTGAGAGAGAAATATTGGATTGGATGAACTTGTTCTTCTTTTAGAAATATGAGAGAATGAATTGAATTAGGAGATTTTGGGGTTCAAAATGTTTATATAGGGCTTCTAATAGAAGGTAAAAAGACATAATATTGGGTTAGAATAATTAGAAAAATACCCAAAAATCCTTCTAAAATAATTGTTAACCCCGTCAATGGTGTGGATCTACGGTCCGTGAGTCCACCTACTGACCGTCCTGGTCGACCATCGATGGGTTCAAAGACTTGTTCTCTGGGACTTCGAATGACGGGACCCATGTATGATCCTTCAGTCAACCTACGGTCTATACATGACCCTCATAGGTGCAGCTAAAATCTCTTAAAATCCCACTAAGTCTGAGACTCACCTATGAGACCTACATAGGACAAGGGGTTGTCCTGGTGAACCGTATGAAAATACTGAAACCTTCAATTTTTTGGAAAACTTGGATCGGCCAATCACGGGCCTACCTACGGACCGTGTGGCAGACCACAAACCATCGGTGGCTCCGTTGGTATTGGCACCAGATCCTGGAAAAGCTGCAATTTCTCATCTTCTAAATTCTAGGTGTTACATTGTCTCACCTTATTTGGTGAAGATTTAAATCTTTCTATTTAAACACATATTACAAAACATGAACACCATACAAACAATGCCTCCAAATCTTAAGAGAAAACACAACTGCCGCTAGTTCAAGGTCATGGATATGATAATTCATTTCACGAATCTTAAGTTGCCTTGAAGCGTAGGCGATGACTTTCCCATTTTTCATAAGGAAACATCCTAGCCCAATTCTTGAGGCATAAAAATAAACAACAAATCCATATGTTCCTTCTGGTAAATTCAGCACCGGAGCGGAAGTAAGTCTATCTTTCAACTCTTGGAAACTCTTTTCACACGCTTTGGACCATATGAACTTAACCTTCTTTTGGGTCAATGTCGTCAATGGAGAAGCAATCGAAGAAAACCCATTAACAAACCTTCTATAGTAACCAACCAAACCCAAAAAACTTCTAATATCTGAAGGGAATAGAGGTCTAGGCCAACTCTTAACCGCATCCGTCTTCTTCAGATCTACCTCAATGCCCTTGTCGAAAATATGACCAAGAAAAGCTACGGACCTTAACCAAAACTCGCATTTGCTAAACTTCGGAAAGAGTTCTTTGTCCTTGAGAATTTGCAACACAATCCTCAAATGATCGATATGCTCGTCTTCACTCCTTGAATAGATCAATATATCATCAATGATAACAATCACAAACATATCAAGGTATTGTCTAAACACCCTATTCATCAAATCCATTAATGCGGTCGGAGCATTAGTCAAACCAAAAAACATTACCAAAAACTTATAATGACCATATCAAGTTTGGAAAGTTGTCTTCAGACTGTCATCTTCTTCACCCTCAATTGGTGATAACCCAACCGTTGGTCAATCTTAGAGAAGTAACTTGCTCCTTGAAGTTGATCAAACAAGTCATCTATCCTTGGGAAAGGATATTTGTTCTTAATTGTATCATTGTTCAATTGCCAATAGTCAATACACATACAAAGTGAACCATCTTTCTTAATAACAAACAAAACTGGAGCATCCCAGGGAGAGATACTTAGTCGCATGAAACCCTTATCCAACAAATCTTTCAATTGCTTCTTTAATTCCTTAAGTTCTGTCGGAGCCATATGATAAGGAGGAATAGATATAGGTTGCGTCTCTAGGAGAAGGTCAATGCCGAAGTTGATTTCTCTTTCGGGTGGAATACCGAGTAGATCATCTAGAAACACTTCCAGAAACTCATTTACAACGGGGACTGACTCGAGAGTAGGTGTTTCAAAAATCATCTTTCTAGCTTTAAGACAGAAAACAAACCGACCTTCTGACATAAAATTTCATCCTTCCCACTCTAGGATGGGTTCATTTGGAAACTGGAACTTGACCACTCAGGTTCTACAATCAATAGACGCATAAAATGAATGCAACCAATCCATACGAAGGATAACATCAAAATATTTTATAACAAGCTCTACATGTCAACATGAGTGACTCTATGGGATGAGGAGGCGGGGCAATTTTTGTAGACTCTCTTAGCCACAATAGAATCACCAACTGCAGTACATACAGAGAAAGGATCTAACAACCCATCCGGAAGAATATCAAACCTCATAGCCACATATGGCATCACAAAAGACAAGGTAGAACCGGGGTCAAGTAAAGCATAAACATCAAATTGGAAGACTTTCAACATATTGGTAACCACATCGGGAGAACCCTCTTGTTCATGACAAGTCTGAAATGCATAAAATCAATTTTGCTTCTGACTTCAACTAGAACCCGATGAAGGGTAAGGTTGAGCCCGTCGACGATTATCTCCTTCATTCTTAGCAACTGAGGGACAATCCCTTAGCTTATTATCCGTCTTGCCACAACCAAAGCATGCATTAGAACCAACTAGACATTTAACCTCTTTCTTTCTTCCACACTTAGCAAAAGTAGACAATGAAGATCCACCACCATTCCCTCCTTGAGGTTTAGGGTTAGACATCCTATCTTTGTTGAACTTAGGAGAGCAATGGATAAACCTTGACCTAAAAACCTTTATTAGAATTTAGAATGACCATGTCCATCGGACCTTGAATGTGAGAAGTTACCATCACCCATCCTTGCCTTTTTTGTCTCCCTAGATATTTCCCTAAGTTTCTCCTCTTCTATTTGTTGAGCATGAAGTATAAGATGAGAAATGTCCATTTAATTGATAAGCATGGCGGTACGACATTCCTTAACCAATATTTCGGATACACCTGAAACAAACTTACTCATTCTTGCCCCAGGATCGACAATCATAAGAGGAGTATACTTAGATAATTGTGTGAACTTCAAAGCATATTCCTTCACACTCATGTTTCCTTGACGAAGGTTGATGAATTCAAGTATCTTTACCTCCCTCATCTCAAGAGCAAAGAACCTATCAAGGAAATAAACCTTGAACTTTTCCCAATCAAGAGGACCTGCATCTTTAGCCCTCTCATCTTTCCATTGATTGAACCATATTTGAGAAACACCTTTAAGTTGATAAGCGGCCAATTCCGCCTTTCCAACGACATCACTCCCATGATCATCAACACCTTATACACTTCACCAATGAACTCTTTATGATCTTTCTCAACCTTAGAACCATGAAACTCTGGAGGATTCATTCTAGTGAATTCCCTCATTCTAAATGTTATTGTACCCACATTTGGGTTCACGGGGACCACAACCTCCTTATTGGCTTGAGCCAACATTTGAAAAGTAGTCCTAAACTCCGCATTAGTCACTCATTCAACCAAAGGGTTGATCGGAGCTTTAGGAGGAGCTTCTCGTTCCACATTCTCATTCACATTCCTCCTAACATAAGCTCTTTGAGGGGCCATATCATGTAGAGCATCGGATAATGATTAGGAGATAGACATTATAGAGTTAAACTCTATCGCACAACTTTAGAGTAATGAAAGAAGTGGAGTTTCCTAAACATCTTGTGCTCTGATTACCAAGTTTGTCACGACCCAAAATATACCCTAGGTGTAACATGGTGTATAGGACCCCGAGAGGCCTTACACAAGGAACTTAGCATACATCATACAATATAATAGAATATCAAGAGAATTAAAATGAAAATTTCAAAACATAAGAGTTTATAAATTGTAACGGAAGTCTAACATAGTCTCAAAGCCATCTAGTACATCAAGAGTGATCGGGACGTAACATGTACATCACATACAAATTGGAAATGTAAAGACAATATGAAATAAAGGCACGATTCTTGGAACATGAGGACTGGCCAATCTTTAATATCTACTAAGGCGATCTCTAGCACGGGGACACAAAATTGAAGCGTCGAACCCTACATTTTAAAAAGAATCTAGGTAAGAGTATGCATTAGTACAAAAATGTACCAAGTATGATAAGAATGCATAAAAGTATGAAATCATGCTAAAAAGACCTTTTCTTGACATGCAATGACCATTCTAAATCATGAGATAAATGGGTTAGAAGACATAAATCATAAAACATGGTCAATGCAAACTAACAACTTTAAGATATTTGTGAGATACTTCTAGAAGTAACATTAGTTCATTCTTGTGGGAGATTTACCTTTAACCGACATTGAGACCATGTGAACTATTAACATGGAATCTGGTGTCTACTCCACACCGAAAAGGGGTGTTCTACTTGCCAAGATAAGACCATAAACTTCTATCTTATGTGGATCCCCTAGCTAATGTCTATCTAAGACAATCTGGGGTCACATAGGTATGGGATAAGGAGATTTCTACTAGAAACTTGACTTCAAGCTATGAGAGAGCTTCAATTTCAATATCCTCTCGGTGCTAAGCGTAAATCCCACAAAATAATAATTATCTTAACTTGTCTTATCAATAAGAGACATGGGTAATCGTCACTTGCCTTATCATCCATGGAAGGTACATCAAGTAGCCATCCAAGCTAGGTGTCATTAGAATATCTCCTAAATCTTGATTCAAATTTTAGTTGAGAAAAAACTTTAGGTGAAAAACCCTTTCTGAATCATGCTTTCATGTATGTGGGAATTGCTTTCACAAAAGCAACATGGATGTTTCACTCTCAAAGCAACTTAAATCATTTTTCATCAATTTCATAAAGAACATACATATCTTCATAAACTCATCTTTCATGATTCAAAAGCTTCATCATATAATCAATTCTAGAAAACATGGATTTCATATGGGTTCATGGGGATTCAACTTAGAAACATACAATTTCTTCAATTCATGCATAAAAAGACATAAATCAATTAATAATACCATAACTGAGAAGAACCCATGAAATTGAGTAAAAACCCTAACTTCCATTGGAGATTCTAGATTGTGAAAATAGGAGAATTTAGGAGCCCTATGGAGGAAAGGACTCCATAGGTGAATACTATCATACCTTGATGCCAAAAGCTTGAAATCAATAGTGAAATTGGAGAGGATCACACTAAAGCCCTAAAGTGACTTCAAGGGCCGTCTAGAGCACCAAGCCCTAAATCAATAGTGAAATTGGAGATGGTCAACCCTAAAGCCCCTGACTTAAAAGCTGGCAAAGTGACTTCAAGGGCCGTCTAGAGCACCACAGCCCATCTAGCAGGTGGTGAAGATGATCTGCTCGACAAGGCTTCACTATTTTGTACTTAAAGATATAATCGTTTGAAGTTGACCCTAAACTCTAAATCTGACAAGTCTCCTTCACGGTTCGTGTAGAACTTCACAGACCATTTAGACGTCTGTGGCTGTTAATAGTGACTAGGGGAGAAACCCCTCCTGATTAGGCCACTTGACAACCCGATTGACAGTCCATCAACATCGCCACAAGTCGTCTGGGCATTCCTGTGAGTGACACCTGCCTGGGGCAGGTTCTGGAAACTTACCACGAGCCCCTTAACAGACCGTGGTCCCCTTCATGTCTCATCTAGGGCTCCGTAGAGGGTTCCATGGTCCACTTTTGGGTTCTTGACCTGCTCGTTTTACCCCTTTCTAGCCTTTCTCTAAACTGAGTTGTTACAAAGGTCCTTCTAGATCAAACTTGATGTCGTGGAGATAACAAAACTGTCATAATTACATTTTGAGGTCATCTTCCTAAACGTATGACTGGAGTCAACCGTTCAAGTTTTGAAAGCTCTAAAACACAAAAACTTGCACAAAATCCAAATGAACGACCAAGTAACTGAAATTTCATTCCAACAAGTCATAAATGACTTGGGATCTCCATAAGAATGCGCTACATAAAGAAAAGTCGGAAATACTACAAAAATAACATGAAGGGTGATTACACCCCTAGCCCCTAAGTCGATGATTCTTTATATATATATATCCATCTTCTTCATATTATTTTCCTAAGAAATAATATAAAAACTCACAAAAATCAGAAACCAAGCTACTAAATCCTTCATGGGTAGTGATTCATTCAAGGTGAAAGTTTAGTAGAAGTTGCTCTACATTGCGAGCTCATCAGCGTGATATAGTTTTCTTGTTGATTTTGGCATCATTTGTGTAACACATTAGAAATTAGAAGTTGAATTGAAAAGGGAAAATTGCATTTTTGGCACTGATGTGTTGATCTATGAGTCCAACCTACGCACCATAGAAAGTATTACGGGCCGTAGGAAGGACGTCGTATCAACCAATTTAATTTTTCGAAAATGTCAGCGTCACAACCCAGGGGTACACCCTAGATGTAACAAGGCATACTCAACCCCGAAGGGGTCTCATACAAGACCCTTAGCACATTATAACATAAGATAATAGAAAAGTGCAGAAATTTAAAAACATTTTTCCAATACAATCGAAGTCTCATAAAACGAAGCGAAATTCTTTAACATTGTCTCAAACCATCTAAAACAACTTTGAATAACTCTTGGGACACAACCCATACAATAGTTCTAAACATAAAAAGAAAGGTGGGCAAATCCTTGATGCAATGAGGACTCACCAAATCTTCAACTCCTTTCTTCTACTAAGAACCTAGCCGCAGGGATGGAACTCAAGATCGTCGGAACCTACATTTGATAAGAATGTAGGCAAGAGTATGCGTTAGTACAAAATGTACTAAATATGATAGCTAACATAACATCATAAGAGCATAACAACATAATCATAAGCATAATCTCCAATATATACATAATATAAGCATTAGTCAACACAAGGCATAATCCATAACCATAAGAGATACATCATATTCATAAGCATAGCCAATACTTCAATATTCATGACATAAGAGAACTATTTCTCAAGTAATCTCAAAGCATACTTCTGAAATGCATCGATAAGACCCCATAATCTCACCCATGCTAAGTACCACTTTTAGGCCATCATAATTATATTTACCATCTTTGGATCTCATCCTTAGCTTACTTCTCATAGACAAGGGAATCTCCACCTTTAGTCAACCATATCAAGGAAAGCAACTATAGCAACAATCCAAGCTAAGCATACAACATACAAGAGAAACACTTCATAAGTAGCTTCAAGTCATACTTGTGCAATGCATGGATAAGACCCCATAATTCCACCCATACTAAGTGCCACTTTAGGCCATCATACATAAATGATTACTATTCATCATTTCTAGGCTACCAAGGAATAGCACTATACTAGGCTAGACCAAGATAATCATCTAGCTAACATAACTACATTATGTTAAACCAAGCTACCATGGAAAGCATACTATCATGCAAGTCCAAGCTACACAAGGAAGGGTACTATTGCTCCATCCTAGCTACCAATGAAATGGTTTGGCTTAACCAAGTCATGTAATCATGCAAGCATACTATGATACTAGTGCAAGCTAACCTTAGGAAGGGTATGATTTCTCAATCCAAGGCTTCCACGAGGTCTCCTACTCAAGATACCATGAAATGGTCTTCTCTTACCAAGTCAAGCTATTCATGAAGGGATCCTGTGTCACAACCTTAAGCTATTCTAGTCTAACATGCTTTGATTCATTTTAGGTGAGCAAGCCTTTCAACCTAGAATCATTCTATGTGAGAGAACATTTCATCTCATATCATATTCATGCATAAGTGTGTATATGAGAATATCCTTTTAAAAACACAACAACATATCATAGTCATTAACACTTCACTCTCAAACTGTTCATAAAGCATTTGCATAGTTTCTATAAAGACATGCATAATCTCATATACTCATAATCTAGGTCATGTGGGTAAAGTCCTTCCACAATAATATAGCATATTCAAATCAACATGCATATTAGCTTTACTTCTCAAAGCCCTTACATTCATAGTTCATCATACAAGCTTTACTCTAAAAAACCTAATAATCATAAGTCATCATTCATGATTTACCCTCAAAGTATTACATCTCATAAACATCATACATGCCTAGCTCTTAAGACAAGTCTACTCATAATTTCTCATACATGCTTTACTCTTAAGCAATTCTAGTCATAATTCATCATATTGCCTCAATCTCAATCAATACTAGTCATAGATCATCATGTATAATTTAACCTCATTCAATTCGTATCTATATGCCCTAATATCAAGCAATATACTCTACTTATCATCAATCTTGGAAGGTTACCTCTAAATTCTCAAAATCCCCTTTCAAGATATAAAACCCACTTACATTAATTTCATCTCTCTAGACATGGGTTAGACATGTAAACATGTAATTTCATCTTAAAAACATGATATAATACTAATTCCATCATAAACAACCATTATCCACTCAATTGGATTAACATACAACAATACCCACAATATTGGAAGAAACCTTAACTTGAATTGGAGAATTCTTCATCAACCTGGGGGAATTCTAGGGGGCTCAATGGATGGAAGAATTCATGGATGAATAAGAAATCATACCTTGAATATAAAGCCCTAAAAAAAACTTGGAAGATTGGAGGATTTGACCTAGCTTGAACCCTCTTCTTCTTCCTCCTCCTCCTTCTTCTTCCTCCTCCTTCTTCTTCTTCCTCTTCTTATTATTCCTCTTCCTCTTCCTCTTCCTATTGTTCCTCTTCTTCTTCCTCTGCTTCCTCTTCTTCTTCCTCTTCCTCTTCTTCCTCCTCTTCCTCCTCTTCCTCCTCCTCCTCCTCCTCCTCCTCCTCCTCCTCTTCTTCTTCTCGTTCTTCTTCTTCTTCTTCTCATTCTTCTTCTTCTTCTCGTTCTTCTTCTTCCTCTTCTTCCTCTTCTTCCTCTTCTGATGAGAGAAATATTTGAGAGGATAGCTTTTCGGGATTTAATTTGGGTCTTGGTAAATAATGACTTAATTGGGGAGGTTAAAGGGTTAAAATAGCTTATATTGGTGTACTAGGACTATACAAAATGACCTCACTTAATGCTAACTTGATTTGGAATTTCCCAAAATAGCCTCCACTTGGAAGTCTACTGTGTAGTCTTCACGAGAGGTACCACGAGTCGTGGTCCTCACCACTGACCGTGGTCCTTGGACCAGTATCGAGTCCCCTTGGCTTGGCCTCTAAAAGTTCAAGGCATGACCATGAGCCTTCCCATGGGTCGTGGTTTTCACCACTGACCGTGAAGTGGCTTGTGGTGATGAGCCAACTTTAGGCAGCCCTTAGGGAACTACTGCACAAACTCCGCGGACCACTCCATGAGCCATATTCCTCACCACTGGCCGTGGTGGTGGTCGTGAAGATGAGGCAGTGCTTGCCAAGGTTGGGGTAGCCTTGGGCCTTGCCCCTTTACCTTGGCTCTTGCCCTCTAGTCTAGACTTGTTGCACCCACACTTGTCCCTAGGTGGCCTACTAGACTATGTGGTGTTACAATATCTCCCCTTGGGGACATTCTTCCTCGAATGACATTCTAGGCACCTCCTAAAAGAAACGACTCTAGACTAGAAGTCCATCATGCATGCAACACATCTAAATGCACATGACCAAGGAGGAAAACATCAACTCCTAGCTACATATACGCAATGCATCACATGGAAGGTAGGAACTACATCTAACAACCCATTATGCACGAAATCCCTTAACTAATTATGTCCAAGGAGGAACTACCATCTCCGACCTAAAGCATGCTCTACAAAATTCATGGAGCCTATATGCAATCTATACTCATGGCATACATTTAAGGAGGAACTTTAAACTCCGAGCTAAATCATGTTCATCTATTCATCTCATGAAGTCTATATGCAACTCATACTAATGCATTACAACATGAGGAAAATCTATCATATAAACCATTAAACACAAGCTTTCATGAACATGCATAACATAAGGAAATCATGGTAAAACATCTAAAAACACATGACTCCAAAACATAATACAAACAAAGAGGAACTTATCATCTCAAGGGCTCATATGGGTCTACAAAACGGGGACTAAACTTCTTAACTCATTACACCTCTCTAAGGTGAGAGATTCAAGTAAACCCAACTCATAAACATTAGGAACACTCAACTACCTTGCTAACTAAGAACATCATCTCCCCCTTGGGAGCAATCCTAGACAGACTTTCTAAGCACCATTCATTTCAATTCAACTAAGGTCAGATTAAACTATCACTAAGCTTTCACATTCATCACACAAGATGACTCTAAACCATGGTGAACTATACCACTACCACCCTTTTATAGGAGTCTACTAATTACTACATCTAGGTATTATCTAAAAACTCTACTCATCAAATCTTTCAACATACCTCAAAACTCATAATGGTCAAGAAGGATTCTACTATCAATACAACTATAACAACAATGAAGCCCATTCATATTAAAGACAACATCAAAGTCTAGCATATCAAGTCACAAAAGACAAACAATACCGGAATCTAAATAAGCATAAAACACATACTAGGAGGAACTTGCTTACCCTCTCTTCTTATAGCCTTTGCCTTTGGACAATTCTTCATTTTGGGACCATATTCACCACAACTAAAGCAACTCTCTTTGTCGGCTAAATATCTACCCTCATGTATCTTTCCACACCTAGCACAAGTAGGCCATAGGGACTCATTACTAATTCCTTGTGGCATAAGGTTAGACACCCTATCCTCCTTATACTTAGAAGCATTAGAAGAACCTTTTCCGAAAAACCTTTGTCGATTCTTAGAACGACCATGTCCATCGAACCCATCATGAAAGGACTAATCATTATCCATTCTAGACCTCTTTTTCTCCCGAGATTTCTCTTTTTTGAGCTTTGATTCTTCAATTTGTTGGGCATACACCATAAGACTTGAGATATCCATATCATGATGGAGCATTACCATACGACATTCTTTTGCTACCATATTGGACACTCCCATAAAAAACCTACTCATTCTATCCCTCGAATCCACCACTATAGTTGGAGCATACTTGGATAGTTAGGTAAATTTCAAGGCATACTCCTTAACACTCATGCTACCTTGCCTAAGGTTAATGAACTCTTCCACCTTAGTTTCCCTCAACTCTCAAGGAAAGAACCAATAAAGAAACGCTAGTTTTAACACTTCCCACTCTATAGGACCTGCTCTTATTGGCCTCCCATCCTTCCATTGTTCATACCACACTTGAGCAACATCTTTAAATTGGTAAACGGCTAGCTCCACTTTTTCTACCGAAGTCACCCCCATGATAGCAAGTACCTTATAAACCTCATCTATAAACCCTTTAGGATCCTCTTCCACTTTGGAGCCATAAAATTCAGGACGGTTCATTCTAGAAAAATCCCTAACTCTTGAAGCCGCCGAATTCACATTAGGATACACTGGAGCTACAACCTCTCTATTGACTTGAGCCGTCACAGCTTGAGCCAACATTTGGATAGCCGACCTAAACTTCGCATTAGTCACATTCTCCCCTATAGGGTCAATTGAAGCTTGGATAGGAACATCTTGCTCCACATTGTCTCCCTCATTAATTCTACCATTAGCCCTTATAGTAGTCATATCCTGAAAACCATATGGCACGGATTAAGAGAAAGACCTAATAGAGTTAAACTCTATGGCACGACTTAGAGAATGAAGAAGTGAAGTTTCCTAAGAATCCAATAGATTCTCATTCATAAATGTAGCGCACTTCACACTTATGAACAATACTCCACTAGACGTGGTTTGAGACATCCTAGAACCATTCTAACCTTGTGTTGTGATTACAAAGTTTGTCACGACTCAAGGGTACACCCTAGATGTAACAAGGCGTACTAAACCCCGAAGAGGTCTCATACAATCTCCTTAGCATATCATAACATAAGATAATCGAAAAGTGCGGAAATTTAAAACATTTTTCCAATACAATCAAAGTCTCATAAAAAGAAGCGAAAGTCTTTAACATTGTCTCATACCATATAAAACAACTTTGAATAACTCTTAGGACACAACCCAAACAATAGTTCTAAAAATAAAAGAAAAACATATAAGAAAGGTGGGCAAATCCTCAATGCTATGAGGACTCACCAAATCTTCATCTCCTTGCTTCTACTAAGAACCTAGCCACGAGGATGGAATTCAAGATTGACGGAACCTACATTTGATAAGAATGTAGGCAAGAGTATGCGTTAGTACAAAATGTACTAAATATGATAGCTAACATAACATCATAAGAGCATAACAACATAATCATAAGCATAATCTCCAATATAGACATAATATAAGCATTAGTCAACATAACGCATAATCCATAACCATAAGAGATACATCATATTCATAAGTATAGCCAATACTTAAATCTTCATAACGTAAGAGAACTATTTCTTAACTAACCTAAAAGCATACTTGTGAAATGCATCGATAAGACCCCATAATCTCACCCATGCTAAGTACCTCTTTTAGGCCATCATAATCATACTACCATCTTTGGATCTCATCCTTAGCTCACTTCTCATAGACAAGGGAATCTTCACTTTTAGTCAACCATATCAAGGGAAGCAACTATAGCAACAATCTAAGCTATGCATACAACATATAAGAGAAATACTTCATAAGTAGCTCCAAGTCATACTTGTGCAATGCATGGATAAGACGCCATAATCCAACCCATAATAAGTACCACTTTAGGCCATCATACATAAATGATTACTATTTATCATTTCTAGGCCACCAAGGAATAGCACTACACTAGGCTAGACCAAGTTAATCATCTTGCTAACATAACTACATTATGCTAAACCAAGATACCATGGAAAGCATACTATCATGCAAGTCCAAGCTACACAAGGAAGGGTACTATTGTTCCATCCAAGCTACCAATGAAATGATTTGGCCTAACCAAGTCATGCAATCATGCAAGCATACTATGATACTAGTGCAAGCTAACCTTAGGAAGGGTATGATTTCTCAATCCAAGGCTTCCACGAGGTATCCTACTCAAGCTACCATGAAATGGTCTTCTCTTACCAAGTCAAGCTATTCATGAAGGGATCTTGTGTCACAACCTCAAGCTATTCTAGTCTAGCATGCTTTGATTCATTTTAGGTGAGCAAGCCTTTCAACCTAGAATTATTCTATGTGAGAGAACCTTTCACCTCATATCATATTCATGCATAAGTGTGTATATGAGAATATCCTTTCAAAAACACAACAACATATCATAGTCATTAACACTTCACTCTCAAACTATTCATAAAGCATTTGCATAGTTTCTATAAAGACATGCATAATCTCATATACTCATAATCTAGGTCATGTGAGTAAAGTCCTTCCACAATAATGCTATATTCAAATCAACATGCATATTGCTTTACTTTTCAAAGCCCTAACATTCATAGTTCATCATACAAGCTTTACTCTAAAAGCCGTCATAATCATAAGTCATCATTCATGCTATGCCCTAAAAGTATTACATCTCATAATAATCATACATGCCTAGCTCTTAAGCCAAGTCTACTCATATTTTCTCATACATGCTTAACTCTTAAGCAATTTTAGTCCTAATTCATCATTTGGCCCCAATATCAATCGATACTAGTCAAAGATCATCATGTATACTTTAACCTCATTCAATTCATATCTATATTCCCTAATATCAAGCAATCTATTATACATATCTTCAATCTGAGAAGATTACCTTCAAATCCTCAATTTCCCCTTTCAAGACATAAAACCCACTTACATCAATTAGATCTCTCTAGATATGGGTTAGACATGTAAACATGCAATTTCATCTTAAAACATGATATACTACTAATTCAATCATAAACAACCATTATCCACTCAATTGGATCAACATACAACAATACCTATAATATTGGAAGAAACCCTAACTTGAATTAGGGAATTTCTAGGGGGCTCCATGGATGGAAGAATCCACGAGTCGTGGTCCTCACCACTGACTGTGGTCCTTCTCGTGGTCCTTGCACCAGTAGCTAGTCCACTTGGCTTGGCCTCTAAAAGTTCAAGACATGACCCCGAGCCTTCCTACGGGTCGTGGTCTTCACCACCGACCGTGAAGCGGCTCGTGGTGATGAGCCAACTTTAGGTAGCCCTTAGGAAGCTACTTCCCAAACTCCACGGACCACTCCATGAGCCGTGGTCCTCACCACTGGCCATGGTGGTGGTCGTGAAGATGAGGCAGTGCTTTCCAAGGTTGGGGAAGCCTTGGCCCTTGGCTTGGGCCTTGCCCCTTTTCCTTGACTCTTGCCCTCTAGTCTAGACTTGTTGCACCCACACTTAGCCCTAGGTGGCCTACTAGACTACGGGGGTTACAGTCAAATTTCTAGTGATGGTCTACAGATGAATAGGATGAATTCTAGAGTGTTCTACGAGTTGTAGGGAGTACCAGTAGAAGTGATCCAAACTTAGTGAAATTAAGGGCTTGACTTGAGGTCTACGTATCGTAGAAT
>JAJOOI010005380.1:0-122532 GCA_029582585.1 Solanum bukasovii
CCCCCCCCCCCCCCCCCCCCAAGTTGTCCACCAAATTGAGAAGAAAACCCCAACCTAAGCTAGGGTTTCTTCCAAAGTTTGGGTAGAGTTTGAGCATGATTCCAAAAGGTTAGATAGTACTCAAGTATGGTTGTTTTTAGATTGGATTGATGATAATGTGATGTTTTCATGTGAAATCTATGATGAAACCTAGTCTAAATTGATAAAATATGATCTTTGTGGGTTGATGCCATTAAAGGGCAATTTGAAGGTTCATGAGTGACCTTCTTGTAGCAATGTCATGAGTAGGAATTGTTCAAGGTTTGGAACACATTATCATGAATTGAATTTAGACTAATTGAATATGATTGATCTTGGCTTGTAATGTTGGGTTTGAACCTTTATGGTCAATTATGACAAGAATCACCTAGTAATGAGGGTTATGAATAGAAAACCTTGAAGTTTAGCTATAAAGAAGAGATTAAGAGAGAGATCTTGAGAGTAAGTTTATGATCATGATAGTTAGGGTTAACCTAATATGATTAACTGTTGATGTAAAGGCTTTGAGAGTAAAGTCTAAAAGAGAATAGAAGTCTAATAGTTTGGATTATGGTGAATGGCCTATACTCACCTAACCTACCTTATGAAAGCTTGAATGTGTGAAGTGATAGAGTCACTTGAGCATGGTTTTGATTGTCAAAGACATTCTTCCATGAGATATAAGTGTTAAGCAAGGCTTAACAAGTAAACCTTGGGGTGTATGCTTGGCTCCAAATGGATATTGACAATGAGATGGAGTGTCACACAAGAAAGGGTTCGGAATCCAAGTAGAAAGGAGAACCACACCTAGTTGATGCGAGCACTATCCAAGTTCAAGGGGGAACTCTTACGTAGTAGAGTGTGGGTTTTCCCATAGTTATATCTCATGAGATGGGATCCTTCACGTAGTTGAGTCAAGTTTCTTAGTAGCAAAATCCATATCCATGAACTAAGACATGCTTGAGAAGAATCTCATAGTGTTCGAAGCATTATGACCTAAGACATTCTTGAGAAGCATCTTGTAGTGTTCAAAGCATTATGAACTAAGACTTACTTAATGAAGTAAATCATAGTGTTCTAAAGTATAGATGGACTTAGACATGCTTAAGATAGCATCTCATAGGGTCCATGTGAAGAAGGAACTTAGACATAATTTAGAGAGTATCTCATAGAGTTCAAAGTATTATGGGCATAAACATACTTAGTAAGTACCTCATAGTATCCATGCTAGTGTTGAACTTAGACATACTAAAAGGGGTATCTCATAGGGGTTAAGTTATAAATGAACTAAGATGTGCTTAAGAGAGTACCTCATAGTGTTCTAAAGATGAAGAGTGGAACTAGGTTCCAAACCAAGAAGGGTTAGTAAGAGGACCTAAAAGTAATACTTAGCAAGATTAGTATTATGGGATGCTATGGTTGCATTGCACAAGTATGACTTAGGGTTACTAAATAGAGTAAGTTAAGATAGGATTGTACCATAGTTGCCTTCCTTACTATAGTTGACTAAAGGTTAGAGATTCCCTTAGTTACGAGAAGATAAGTGAATAATGAAACCAAAGTAGGGTAAACATGATTTGGATGACTTCAAAGTTATGCTTTGGGTGATGGGTATTATGGGATGCCTTTCATGCATTGCACAAGTGTGCTATGAGGTTGCCTAGAAGTATGATTCCCTTATGTTAGTGAAACCTAAAGGCTTAGACGATGCATGTAGACTATGATTAAGATGACCAATAAGGGATACATGGCTTGGGTAGTATTATGGGATGCTATTCTTGTCTTTCACTTGTATGATTTTGAGGTTACTTGAGAATGCTGCTATCATGATATAGAAATTTAAGAGTTTATTATGTTTGTATGATACTTATGATAAGGAATTGGCTTATTATGATTATGATGTATCTCCTATGCTCATTTACCATGTTTATGTTGACTTATGTTACATGAGGCTTATTTGAAGATTATGCTATGACTATGATGACCATGTTTATGTCTATGATTTTGTTTTTTATCTCTTATGATTATGTCTTATGTTGACTAACCATTTTGAGATGCTCTTATGATGTTGTGCTAGCTTCCATTCTTGGTACATTTTGTACTAATGTATATTGCCTACATTCTAATCAAATGTATGGATTGAAGGCTAGAGTTGCTTGGAGATAGGTTTCTAGGAGGCTAAGGAAGATTGAAGACTTGGTGAGTCCTCATAGTTTCGAGGATGAACCTATTTCCTTTGTCATGTCATGTTATTTTAAGTTTTAAGACTTTGTATGGGCTGCATCCCAGAGATTATATTTCAAAGTTGTAATAGATGGTTTGAGACAGTCTAGAAAGCTTCCGCACTCTTTTATAAAGATTTAGAATTGTTGTTTTAAAAGTTTTAAATTCCTCCGTATTTTCTATCAACTTATGTTATGATTATGCTAAGGGCTTGTATGATACCCCTTCGGGGTCAAGTACGCCGTGTCACGTCTAGGGGGTGCTCTCGGGGAGTGATAAACTTTGTATCATAGCATAAGATTTTGGGAAAACTTTAGGATGTCTCAAACCACGTCTAGTAGAGTCTTATTCATGCGTGTGAGTCGCAACACATTTTATGAATATGAGGCTACATGATGCTTAGGGAAAATCTCACTTCTTCATTCTCCAAGTTGTGCCATAGATCTATACGCTCTCTCTCTTATCCCTTATCCGATGGACTTTAGAATGTGTCTATTAGAAAAGATTATGCTTCAAGGAGTGGGAGAGAAAGGTTGGTTGAGATGCCAATTATGGATATGTGACTTGGTAGATTTGAGATTATAGACCTTGATGTTGTCTTTAGTATGAATGATGCTTCATTGTTGCCTTTAGGTTATGAAGGATGTTTAGAAGAACTGAGTGGGCTTACTCCCAAGGGGGAGATAGTGTGTCGACCTAGCAAGGTGATTGTGAGGTTATGATTAGTTGTTGGTAGGACCCGACTTAGTCATGATGAGTTTTGAAATGTGTTGATAGATTGGTTGAATAAGGTGTATGAGTACTGCCTAGAAGGTGAGTGAATAGACTCCTCTAAGAAGGGTAGGAGTGTAATTCACCTTGGTGTAGAATCATCTTGTGTGATGAGGTGAAATATTAGTGATGCTTAAAAAGAGTTAGTATAGGCTTTCTCCTGAGGGGGAGATAAGGTTGTTGAGTATCCTTGAGCTAGGGTTACTAGAGATTTTCACCTTGAGAGGTGTTGTGAGTATGAGAAGTTTAGTCCTGGTTGCTAGCCTCATGTAAGATTATGAGTGATGTTAGTAAAGTTGCTTGTACGCTAAGGTTAGAGAAGATAAGAAAGTTGCCTCTAGTGGTTCGGAGGATAGTTCTCAAAAGAAAAATAGGTTCTATGCTCTCTACTCTAGAGAAGATCAAGAGTGATCTCCTCATGTCCCTTCCGGTATATATTTCATGCTTTGGTAAATTTCCAGACTTCTTGTCTTTTGTGACTTGTTATGATTGGATTTAAAGTTATTCTTAGTATGCATGATGTTAAGAGAAGTTTGTGTAGGCTTACTCCCAAGTGAGGGATAGTGTGCCTATCTAGTGGGTCATTGTGTACCGTATGTGTTGCCATGATTTCCTTATATGCATTTTCATGAAAGGTGCTTAGGTCTTGTTAGATAGGATTTACTTGCATTTTTTCTTCATGTTGTAGTGCATTTGAGTATCGTATGCATATAGACTACATGAATTGATTATGAGCATTCCTTAGTTTTGAGTTGAAAGATTTCCTCAATAGATAAATGCTTTATGATGGAATTTTGCATTTAGGCTCCATGTGTATGTGTTGAGCTTGTTTTAGCTAGGAAATGTTAGTTCCTCCTTGAGAATGAATAGATATGGAGTCTAGTGCGTTTTTTGGTTGTTAGAAGTAGTTCCTACTCCCTTGTGTCACATTGAATGTGTTTAGCTTGGAGTTTAAGTTTTCTTCCTTGATATGTGCTTTAGATGTAATTCATGCATAGTGGACTGTTAAGTTGGAGTTTAGACTTTATAAAGTGTTTAAAGTTTCATTCGAGGACGAATGTTCCCAAGTTGGGATACTGTAACACCCTGTAAAAATCCAGTTAGACCTAGCTATTGTTTGATGGAATCTAGTAGGTGAAACTAGAGCCTATAGAGGTTGTTTTGAGTCAAGGTAGAGTTTAAATGATGTAGACTGGCTTTGCAAGTTAGGTTGAGTAGTTTAGAGGTCAAACGTCAAGAAAACGATCATGACGCCCGGAAACTAGTCAGTCGAACTAGTGAGTTGAACTAGTTTGTTGTAGAGTCTTGTAGTTGAGTTTTGGAGTGTCTTATGGAGGTAAAATCTTGTATAAATGTTTCCTATACTTAAAAGTACATGTTTAGGGGTTAAAAGTCCGGGTACGACCCCCCAAGGACCACCCTAGGGGTCCATGAGGAGGACCCAAACTTTGGCCAAGAAGCTGTCAAAACAGGTTGATTCACGACCCCAATTCCCGGCCAGTAGATCAATCTACGGCTCGTGGGTTTTGGGAGTGGATAAAGCATGCAAATGGTGAGTTGCATACCCAAACCACGACACCAAACCACGGACAGTAGATCAATCTACGGTCCGTGGATGGCCAAACGTAGATGCTGCCAGTTTTTCAGCTTTTCGTTTTAAGTTAGAAGTTAGGGGTTAGGTTAGTTATTAATTAGGGATTAATATAGGTCGATTAGTGAGTTAAATTAACACCTATATAATAATAATATATCCCTAAACTAATCATTCTAACACACCCATCTAAAGACCCCAAAATTCTCTCCAAAAACCTAAGAAGAAGAAGAGGAAGAAAGAGAAGAAGAGAATGAGGCTAGGTCGAATCTCACCATTGATTCAAGCTTAGTTTGAAGCTGTTATTAAAGGTATGTGAAGCTTAATCATCCATGGGTTCTTCCAACCATGGAGCCCCCCCCCCCCCTAGTTGTCCACCAAATTGAGAAGAAAACCCCAACCTAAGCTAGGGTTTCTTCCAAAGTGTGGGTAGAGTTTGAGCATGATTCCAAAAGGTTGTATAGTACTCAAGTATGGTTGTTTTAGCTTTGATTGATGATAATGTGATGTTTTGTGAAATCTATGATGAACCCTAGAAGACTTCAAGGGGTGGCATGTTTATTCCTGGAACCTTGGGTCTGGCCATGTCTGCAACATACTGGGAAAAAGTTAGAAGACTTCAAACATAAGCACAGAGAATCTGTCGCAGACATACTCGCCAACCCACTTGGCGAATCGCCAACAACTTTCGGCGAGCAAGGGTTAGTCTGCTAAAAGTTATAGTGCAAAAAGGATTCAGGAGAGCAGACAAAGAGTGACAGAGAAGATTTTCGGCGAGTCAACGAGTGCCCTCAGCGACCTCAGGCTTTTCGCCGAGTGCCCTCAGCGACCTCAGGCTTCTTGCTGAACATTTCAGAACCCAGCAACTCATAGAGAATGAAATTAAGGGCAATTTGGGGACATTAGGCGAACCACCAAGTGATTTGGCGAGCTCGACTCAGCTCGCCAAACGACCCAACGTGCCTACTTTCAACCCAACTTCTTGAATTCAACCCTGTAACCCCTTAAAATATAATCAAAGCATGAGCAACTCAAATTAAGACTAGACCAATAGCACTCACCAACATGTAAGGAAATCCCCTAAAGATTTACTTCACTTAAAGGCGCAAAATCGCGAGATTTTAACCTTATACACATTTCGGGCAAGATATTCAAATTAAAATAGGCCTTCAAACAAACTACTCCTGTTAGAGAGGCGCAACGCACAACAACATGATAATATTATTTGCAAATGAGTGCACCATTTCTCAAAAATTAACTCGAGGTTCGGAAAACCAACCTTTAATGTCGAAAATAGTAAGATTATGATTCTAGGCGGCAATGCACTCCAAATTCGAGCACAAATCAACGACCAAAATATGGTGGAAATGTAAACATATAAAATCTATAATGTGGGTGCAAGTTTGGAAGATAGAAAGTGAGGAGAAGTGAAAGAGTTTGAGAATTTAAACCTTTGGCCTTAAAAACCATCCATTTCTTGCCCATTCGGCGACATTAGTCGCGATTGCTAAAACACTCGGCGACACGCTGAGTAGTAACTTACCTCGTCGAATTTTACAGGACCTCCAGTAAATTTGGGGATCCAAACGGAGGTCAAGATCGGGAACGCAGACCTGGTCGGTGAATTGCCAATAATTTCCTGGGCTCACCGAGTTTTACAGACTCCAATTTAAAGTTTTCTTGAGTCTAATGGCGGTCTAAGTCGGGCACACCGACCTGTTTGGCGATACGCTGACTGGACTGTTTTGCTCGCCAACCTTTTTCTTTCTAACAATTTCCACGCTCTAACCTGCACAACCAGCACATCATTATTCCAAACAGAAAACGAAAACAAATAAGAAAACTTGGGTTGCCTCCCAAGCAGTGCCTTAGTTAACATCGTGGCATGGCGCGAGTCCACCGTCAAACCTCATTCTTGGGGTTAGCCATAGTATCACTAGGCAAACCCCCTTGCTATCTTGAGTTCAAATGAGACAATATATGACCCATTTGGGTCTCTAACTGCTTGATTGACTCTGAATGGGAGGTGACGGTTTGGTTAAGGGTAGACACATCTTCTTTCATTTCTTTTGAGATCTTGTCTAACCCTTCAACTTTGTTGAGGATATGAGAGAGCATATCCTCAGACCGGCCACCTTCCGAATCATTTGGCTTTTGGCGCTGATAGGGAGGCACGTACCTGTCCTTCTCCCCATCCTTCCAATTAGGATTCTGGTCCCTCCATTCTTTGTCACACTCTTTCCAACCTTCATCCCTGCTCCAACCTTGGTTACCACCCTGCCTCGAGTAGTTTGAACGATAACCACCACCTTGGTTGGCTAGAAAATTCACCTCTTCATTGTACAAAGCCTCAAACTGTGCCTCCTCAGGATTAGCACACCCGATCCCCACGACATTGACACCTCGAGCACCAACTCCCATGACATTTTTAGACAAAATGTCAAGTTGTGTCATAATCTTGGCCATGTTTTGGTCTCTCTCATGGTCTTTCTTCAGCTTCTCCTTAGTCAATTTGAATGTGAGAGAAGAGACTTTATCTTCACGGGTGTACCAAACCCGATTGATTTTAGTCATGCCATCTAAGTGCTGGACTGCTATAATAGTAGGTTGCTGCATCAAACCCCCAGGCGAGAATTGGTCAGTAACACCTTTGTTTATCGAGTTAAGGCTTCGGTAAAAATATAGTGGCAAAATGTTGTCGGGTAAGCCATGAGTTGCGCATTGTAGCACCAACTTCTTGAATCGCAGCCAAGTCTCACAGATTGGCCCACCCTCTAGACATTTAAAACTCTGAATGCTGCCCCGAAGAGTCATCATCTTCGAAGGAGGGAAAAAGCGCACTTGATATGCGGTAACAAAAGTCCTCCCAAAAAGTGATTGATTCACATGGAAATTCAGCCAGCCACTTGCAAGCTTCTCCCGTCAGAGAGAATAGGAACAACCTTAATCAGACCGATTTTTGGGAGATATTCTTGAAACTGAAGGGTCCACAAACATCAACAAAATTCCTAATGTGCTCATGGGGATCCTCATGAGCCAAGCCACCGAACATCCCCTTCAATTGCAAGAGCTGCAACATGGTTCTTGTGATGTGGAATACTGCATTCCCTTCGGCCGAAGGTAGACGAATGGCCCAAATACCACCCATAAGGTGGGGGTCATTAGCATTGGGCTCGTGTATATCGTTAAGATTACTGATGTCGTCTTGGTGGCCCACTTGGCTACCATTATTGCCATTAACACTTATGCTTCCTGTTTTCAATACACAAATAAAGCAAAACAAAACTGGAAATTAAGTAAGTATCACTATAACTAATCAAGAGCAAAAATTCTACTTAACTAAAATTTCTCAACTAACACCACTCCCCGGCAACGACGCCATTTTGATTGTTTAACATAATCAAAGATGTTTCATCCAATTCTAAATATCAACGATCGTTCAATAGTAATTAACCCAACAAGTGAGTTGGGGTCGAGTTCCAAGGGAGTAGTTAGTAGTTGGGAATCAAGTAGAAAAGTAAAATTTAGTTCTAGTTAATCATAGTTAAAAAATATTAACGAATAAAAGCATAATGCAAATCTAAGGGTGACACGAATGTCAATTAACAATGGGGGAGGTTTGTAGTCAACTAGTAACTAAAAAAACAGCAAAAGTATTAAGATATGAAAATGGAAACGGGATTCATAGGGTGTGATAGGAATATGGGCTAAGGTATACAACCGGGTAATTGCAATTAATAATCAATTTCTATAAATTTGTAATTAGGCTAGACTTTAATGGGGTAAATTTTCTCTCGAACAATTTACCCCAAATCAAATCGGTTTCTCTCGAACACCGATCAGTAGCAATTAAGCACAGCCTTTGCCTTAGCCCATTCACTCTCTCGAGCTTAATGTGTGGGAGAGGGTTTAGGATTCACTCTCTCGAGCTGAACCCACTAACCACAGGCTATCGATTCAGTAGTATTGGTTTTTAAACCTCTCTCTCGAGCAAGTCAAAAACACGAAGTTAAAATTGTATTTGCAACTACAATTCATTAAATTCAAATAAAATTACTGAATGAAATCACATTTAAACAGAAAATAGACTATCAATGAGCAACACCCAACACTTAATTCAACCCTTATTCACATAATCACACCCCGAGAATTGGAGTTTTAGCTAGACATAGTAAAGAGATAGAAATCGATACCGAAAAATGTTTCCATCAAGTGGGTACGATTGCAAAATTTCTTTACACACGTCAAAGATGAAGATTCTTCAATGCCCACTTCCAATTTCTTGGAATTGGAAACCTTCAAATCCTAAAAGCTCAAGAACAATGTCTCCCAAAAACTCTAAGAACTAAAACTTAATAATCATGAAAATTTCTAAGTCTCAAATAAAAATTCGATACTAAGCTACAAATTTAAACGAGTATTTATAGTTTTCGAAAATTTGTGTTGCGAAGGACCACTTGGCGTAGTTATTCGGGATCTCCAGTCAACTCGGCAATCCGCCCTTTGGTATATTCCATAGTCGTTTTGCTTTAGTCTTCAACATCTTCGCGTTCTGAATCATTGGGCGATATGGCACTGTTTCGTAGAACTGTTCGGCGACACGGTGATTGCTCCTTTTCATCATCGACTTAAACTTCTCCTTCAGGACATCGCACATATTAGGCCAGACTGAGACCCTTCGGCGAGTCGCCTAATGGGTTAGGCGATCCTCAGGGCATTATTTTTTTGTTCTTTCAGCTGCCTTGTTCCTTTTTGCTCAATAGCATCCATGCTTTGTCTCTCAATTCAAATACCTGAAACTCAAGGATTTACATCAGTTATTGAGACAAAATATGAATTTGAGGATACTAAATCCATTAAAATATTGCCCTAAATGAGTCCAAACTGTGGACTCATCAGCAATCCGCCGAGTGATCTCGGCTATCATCAGGCTTGTTCTTCCTCTTCTCCTTTTCAGCTTGTGTTGTCCTTGTTGCCCATTTCTGGCCTAACTTTATTCCTCAGTCCATATGTCTGGAAATCAAGGGTTTTACATCAGTTATTGGTACAAATTAAGAATTTGAGGACACTAAATCTATATAAACAAAGCCCTAAATGTGTCCAAATCTCGGACTCATCAACACCCCTAACTTAAACTTTTTCTTGTCCCCAAGTAAAACTCAAGTTTAGTAGTTCAAAAAGGATATCTCAAACAGTACTACACAAGATTCAATCATGAATACACATGACAAGACTCAACTTACTCATGCAAGGATCAATTGTAAACTCAAAGATTCATGTTGTGACTCATCATCATCAAAGATTCTCAAGTTCACAATACTTGCTTCAAATGCAAGTTCAAGATCGATAAAGGTACTCAAATGCCCTCATAACAAGAATGATTCTACATTCACACACAATTGTTCAGCAAATTATAGTTTCGGAATAACATACAACTCTCACACTCACAAAGATGAGCACATGCATTACTTCACCCATAGGTTTGCCCTTATTTTTCAATCAACATTCACTTAAGCTCACTCAAATAAAAAAGGCCTTTTCAAGGCTTGTAACGGGGCTGAGTATAAAGGTATGGTCATTTAGTCTCAGTGGCTGCTATCCTCATGAAATGTGGTATGAACATCACTTGCTTTCCTTTTCTTCAACATTTTCACTTGTGCTCAAAATTCACCCCATAATTCACTTCCAATGGAATACCGTACACCCCATTACTTTTGCAGCTTTCACAACTTGTATTTCACAACTTTGCCATTCTTTTTCTTTTTCATTCTACTTTTCTTTTTCTTCTCTTTATTTTTTAGGGAGGGGTTTCATCTTTTTCAAAACCATGGGTTAGTGGGGACTTCTTCACACTTCTTGATTTAGCTTCTCTTTTCACCACACCCCCAACTTAGTATTTTGGCAGAAGTTGGCCATTCAAACAAACTACACTTCATAGAGATTATGGGTGAATGGATAAATAGGGGTTACAATTTCGTCAAGTTTCCTCCAAGAAAAGAATAAGGCTCAAAAAGGGGTCAAGAGAAGTTCACACACTCACAAGGTTGGCCACAAAAGAGGTATAATGTCAAATTGTTTCATTCTTAAATATAGTGGCCTAAGATCATTTCAAGATGCTTGCATAACTTAGTCAACCGGACCAACAAGGCAAATAGTAGGTTTCATCACACAAGGTTCACGGTAAGCTCATCACACAAGGCATTGGCACCAATATCAAACGAGACTCCACACTTTCTCTAGTGTGCAATGTTCATCACAAGAGACTCATTCGATAACCGCCTAGTCACAACGAGATGCAAAAAGTCCACATATTGTCTATGCAACTTCATTTGGCCTCATCGTAGCCGCACATTCATATTTGTTCGATTAAGAACACTACTCAAGTTGTTGATATTGATCATAATCGATACTCAAATAACTAACTTATTCGAGCAAGTAAGGGACTCAATGACTGACTAAACATACACGTCCGCCAAAAGCATTCAACATCGTCCCCAATGTGAGTAGGGAATAGACTAAACCAAAAATGAAAATTAAATATAAACTAATAGAATGTAAACACGCAAAGAAAAGTGACAAGGAATCTTCACTAGGCGCCCTATTTGGTGAAAAATTGTAAGAGTCGCTGAACCGCTTGGCGGTTCGCCCAATGGTCTGGATATTGCCATTAATTCTAGTGTGCAACATGATCAGAAAGGGGATGAAAAGGCAGAATTGAAGAAGTTCAACGAACGGGTCGGCACTTTGTATAATGGACATACAACCTCACCGAATGATCCATTGGGTCAGACTATAAGAGCAGAGGCAGAAGGACGGGGGAAGGCAAGTCGCCCAATCACTTCGATGAGCCGCCGAGTGATGAAGATTCCCCACCTAATGTTCCAGTATCTCAACCCCATTTTCAAAACCCAGAAGGCGGACTATGTCGGGCTCGCCGAACAGAATCGGCAATCCGCCAAAGCTGTTGTCATCTCGCACAATTACTTGCACCTGCACAATCAACACACATTATTTGAAATACTAATACTTGGGTTACCTCCCAAGAAGTGCCTTATTTAACATTGTGGCATGACGTGGAAATGCTCTCAAGAATCTTCCATATACACCACCTCAATCAGAGAAATTTCCTAGAATTTGCCAAAGTACAACTTCAAGCGTTGCCCATTCACTTTGAATATAGGTCCCTCTTTACCTTCGAATTCAATGGCACCATTTGTGAATACCTGCTTGACTCTAAATGGACCAGACCATTTGGAATTAAGCTTTCCCAGAAAGAGTCTGAGTCGAGAATTATATAGTAACACCCAATCTCCCACTCGGAACACCGTCTTAACGATTCGAGAATCATGCCACTTCTTCATATTTTCTTTGTAAAGAGATAAATGTTTATAAGCTCGGAACCTGAATTCTTCCAATTCATTTAGCTGATCCACTCTCTCTTTTGAACTGTTTGCCCACTCTAGATTTAGAGCTTTCAGTGCCCATAATGCTTTGTGTTCCAATTCAACCGGTATCATTTATGTCTACCTCCAGCTCGTTATTTTCCTTGCCTTCCAATCTTGATAAGTGGTCAGCCACCTGATTTTATAACCTCTTCTATCTTTGACTTTGAAGTCAAATTCTTGTAACAATAGCACCCACCTTATCAATCTTGGCTTGGCATCCTTATTTGCCATCAAATAGCATAGTGCAGCATGATCAGTGTGAACAACCACTTTAGTGCATAGCAAGTAAGCGCGATATTTCACAAACGCATATACCACCGCAAGTAATTCTTGTTCTGTAACTGTGTAGTTACGTTGAGCACCGTTTAGAGTTTTTCTTGCGTAGTAAATGGGGTGAAATAGTTTGTTTCCTTTTTGCCCCATCACGACACCTAATGTTGTGCCACTTGCATCACACATCACTTCTAAGGGTTCTGACCAATCGGGACTAATGATAACCGGAGTGGAGATTAATTTTTCTTTCAAACATTTGATGGCCACCATGCATGCATCATCAAAGTGGAATTTCACCTCTTTATCCAAGAGTTTGCATAGAGGATGTGGGATTTTTGAAAAGTCTTTGATGAACCTTCCGTAAAAGCCTGCATGCCCCAAGAAACTACGAATACCCTTCACTGAAATTGGCGGTGGTAACTTCTCAATCACTTCAATCTTTACTTTATCAACCTCCAACCCTTTTTACGACACTTTGTGACCAAGAAATATACCTTCCCTAACTATGAAGTGACATTTTTCCCAATTTCCGATCAAATTTGTCTCCACACATCTTTGGAGAACTTGTCCCAAGTGTGCTAAACATGCTTCAAAAGTTTTACCCACAACTGAGAAGTATTCCATGAAGACTTCCATTGAATCCTCCACCATATCAGCGAAAATAGATAGCATGCAACATTGAAACATTGCCGGAGCATTACATAACCCTAACGACATCCGTTTGAAGGCAAAAGTTCCATATGGGAAGGTGAAGGTAGTTTTTTCTTGGTCTTCCGGAGCAATGGAGATTTGATTATAACTGGAGTACCCATCCAAAAAGCAATACCATCATTTCCCTGAAAGTCGATCAAGAATTTGATCCATGAAGGGCATGGTAAAGTGATCTTTTCGGTAGTCCATGCATACTCGCCATATGGTCACTGGTCTCATAGACAGTAACTCTCCCGTTTCATTTGGGACTATGGTGATGCCTTCTTCTTTCTGTACACATTGTACCGGACTTACCCATTTGCTATCCGCAATAGGGTAGATCACATATGCATCCAACCAATTTATTATTTCCTTTTTTACCACCTCTTGCATTGGTGGGTTCAATCTTCGCTGATGTTCAACACTCTGTTTACAATCACAATCAAGCTGAATTTTGTGAGTGCAAATGCCGGGAAGGATGCCCACTATGTTAGCGATAGTCCAACCTATATCTGTGATATGCCTTCTCAACATTTCAAGGAGCAATTCTACTTGCCATTCAAGCAAATCAGCTGCAATGATTACAGCAAGAAAGCATATCAGAGATGGGAGGGAAGTACTTTCAACTCCAGGGTGGGTGGTTCTTCTGTTGATGGTTTTGCGGGTGGACTTTCTCAATTTTTTAGATCAATGTCCAGCTTCAATGGAGTCTTTGAATATTCCCCCATGCCTGAAAGAGAAGCTACTACCTCTTTGTAGCCTTGAACTTCGAACTCATCATAGTTAGCAAGCACGACCTCAAGTGGTTCACTCGTACACATCAAATGGCTCACACTTGCCACCGCCTAGTCAATAACATCAATAGTAGAGACCACATGAATATCACTTGGTTGTTTCATTGACTTACAAACATTAAAGGTTACTTGATCTTCGTTCACCCGAAACTTTAGTTCTACGCTTTCAACATCCACCAACGCTCTCCCGGTTTCCAAGAATGGTCTTCCCAAAATTATGGGAATTTCAGCATCTATTTCACAATTGAGAATGACAAAATCAGCCGGGAAGATGAATTGGTGAACCTTTACCAATATGCCATATAATATCCCCACAGGATGTTTAATTGATCAGTCTTCCATCAAGAGTCTCATTGTTGTGGATTTTGGTTTGCCCAACCCAAGTTGTTTGTAAATTGCATATGGCCTTAAGTTGATGCTTTCTCCCAGATCACATAGGGCTTTGGCAAATTGGAGATGCCGATGGTGCAAGGGATGGTTAATGTTCTAGGATCTTGTTTCTTTTTTATCAGCTCCTTCGTCATAATTTCACTGCAACTATGAGAGACTTCGATTGTTTCAAAATTCAAGCTTTTTTTTTTTGTGAATAACTCCTTCATGAACATGTCATAACCTGGCATTTCCAACAATGCATCTACTAGTGGGAGAATAATCGATAATGTATTGAACACCGATAGGAACTTCTTAAACTTTTCATCCTCGTTCTTCTTCTTAAGGCATTGGGGAAATGGAGGAGATATTTTGGGTAAAGGCTGCGCAGCTTTTGGGATTGGATTGTGTTTTTCACATCTTTTTGTGACCCTTTGGCAATGCTTTGATGGATGGGTATTTCTTCGTCTTCTATACCTATGTCTTCTTTATGCACTTGAGCTTCGTTATTGCCCGTCACATCGCCCATAACTACCTTTCCACTACGAGTAACCATGGCTAGACCTCTGTCTCCATTTTCCTTCGTCATATTTGGTTCCGATTGGACTGAAAGTAAACTCAACCAACCCTCAAGAAGCTTGATTGCAATTGCGTGACAGTTCACTCTATTGTTCAAAGACAAAAAATTCCTTTCATCCCTTGTAACAAATCGTCTGAACCTTCAACTTTGTCAAGGATGCATGATAGCAAGTCATTCACCCGATGACTACTTGCACTACCTTTGGACTTCAGACTCTCACTTGATTGAGTGTGGTCATCTTCATGGTCATCCTCTCTTCTCCAAAAAATCACTTTGCTCAGCCCATTCTTAATGATAGTTCTAACCTTGATTCCCACCTTGCTGTAAATAACATGGGTGGAAACCCTCCTCGTATCTCTTGTGAGTCTAACCTTGATTCTCCCCCGACTTTGAGTAACCCGAGGAAGAACCCTCCTCAACTCTAAACACTCCACTTGCTTTCATGGGCTTCCTCGCATTCTCCAACACATGCTCTTGTAGTAGATCCATTTGGGAAAACATCTTCTTGATGTTCTCATCCCTTTCCCTTTACTTATCAAGTTGTTCTTGAGTCATTCTAAAACAAAAAGGGGAAACTCGATCTTCTAGAGTGTACCAAGCTTGATTTATTTACGTCATGTCATCAAGAAGAAATGAAGCCACCTCAAATGATTGCAACATTATTCCCCTCGAACCAATTGGTCAGCCACTCCTTAATTAACCGAATCAAGACTCCGGTAAAAAGATTGGAGTAGCATATCGCTTGGTAGCCCGTGAGTTGGGCATTGAAGTAGAATTTTCTTAAACCTCAACCACGTTTCGTGGATGGGTTCACCCTCCAATATCTTAAAACCTTGAATGCTATCTCTAATTTTCATCATCCTCGACGGAGGAAAGAATCTTGCATTAAATGCCGTGATAAGCTCATCCCATGATGTGATAGAATTCTTTGGTAGCTCGGCCAAACATATGCTAGCCTCCCCCGTCAGAGATAATGGAAATAATCTGAGTCGGATTGATTCTTGTTGCACATTCTTGAATGAAAACAGGCTGCACACATCTATGAAATTCCTCACATGCTCATGTGGATCTTCATGAGCCAGCCCACCATAAAGTCCCTTCATTTGGATGAGATGAAGGGTTGTGCCTGTGACTTCAAATATCTCATTCTCATTAGCTGTTGGTAAGCAAATTGCACCCATTTCTCCCGATTGGGTTGGATTATATGCACTATTAATATCATCAATACCGTCTCGATGACCTGCTAGGCTACTATTCATATCTTCCTCACTCATTCTTACTTCTATTCAACCCAATCAACGCTAATGCAATACAGTCTAACTCGGTTCAACTACAACCGACAAATTCACAACCATAACTTCGATAAAAGAACTCTAAACAATGCTACTCCTCGACAATGACGCCATTTTGATTAATGTTTCAAAGACACTTCATCCAGTCCTAACCGTTAATGATCGTAAATCAGTATAAACCCAACTAAATGAGTTGGGATCGATCCCACAGAGAGCAACTTTCTTTTGAATTCGAATATGAAAGTATGACAGTGACCTTTGCAGCTGAACAAACACCACACTTAAGAGTCTAGAAGTAAAACTCCAGGTGGTCGCTACCAACCCACTTCAATAATCAACTAGGAATAATAAAATAACGAGAGAACACTTGGGGGATTGACTAACCAACTACTGAATTCAACTTAACGGGTGTACATCATTACCAACAATATTAATTCGTCGTGGGTAGAATGGACTATAAATAAAGCAATTTTCTCTCAAACAATTACCTTATTTTCGCTGAATTCTCTCGACCCTCAACACTATCCATAAGACGCCCAACCCACTTTTTCATCAAATCTACTCTTTCGAGCTAGATACAAAGGCTGAATCTCAAGTTTCACTTTCTCAAGCTGAAACCGTCATGACCCACTACTAAGGATGCAAAATCACTACGTTGGCTTTATACTTCTCTCTCGAGCAAGTACAAAACTCTGAACTACACTAAACATGAAATAATGAAGTTAATCCACAGTAATAATTTAGACCCACTTCAAATTATCACTAAAATTCAGTAATTGACAAAACCCATTAAGTCAAACTCAATAATTGGTCATATTGTCAAACCCCCAAGGTTAGGGTTTTAGCCAATAGTAAAAAGATAAAATTCAATACCTACCACGTTTTCCATAGCTGGGTAAATGAAATTCGGAAGTCAAAATTTTATAATATCTTCTCTATTACAAAACCCAAATGAAAAACCTTGCTAAAATCACTTGAAATCAACAATAGCAGTGTTTTTGCTCTCTATCTTTTTGTTCCTCACAATTTCTGAATGCTTTCTCTCTCTTGCAAAAATCAATTTATACAATTCTGAAGTTTGGATTTTCGAACCTATTGGCGAGGAAAGTCAGACTTCGCAGACTGTTCATCGACTCGGCGATCGTCCCTTTGTCTCGCCTTCATTCTTCACATCCTATTCGTCCAACCATAGTAATTTTAGGCGAGCCATATCGGGGTCGCCGTTTCATTTCATGATACACCCTTTTGTATTTTTTTCCCCATCAGCATTTGCATGAATATCTATTAGTACTTTCGACGACATGTTTATCAGAAGGGTTAAAAACCATTTGCATTCATAGTAAGTAGCCACAAGCTTAAACATCCACAAAACAGTGTCAAAACACAATTTACAGCACAGAAACCCAATATATATATACAAAAATGATAATCACAAGAGGTAGGTATGGAAATACCTCACTCCACCACAAATAAAAGAAGCAGGTGTCCTCAAATGCAACAAAAACTAATAACAACAAGTCAATAGAAATGCGAGAGAGGGAGGTAAAGACAGGCCCCGTCTACACAGTCGTTCCATCTGTCGGGGCATCAGTGCCTGGTGCAACATCAACACTGCTAGCTCTACTAGGACCTGCCATGGATGTCTCAATCAGTGATGTATGAATTACCAACTGTACAATCATCTCCTCCAGGTCTGGCAGGTCTCCATAGATGGTCTTCTATGGCACCTCGATCTGCTCCTCGTCGTTCTTTGCCTCTGACACATCGGCGGTCACATCATCCATCTGCACATCTTCGGTGGTGGCCGGAGGAATCTCAAAAGTAGCCGGGGCATCCATATTATCAGCTGCGTCCAATAGTGAAGTGAAGTCTGTGGACTTCAAGTAGTCCACATCCTTCCTAAATCTGCAGCTTCGGCTTTCAAAGTCGTCACCTCAGAAGTAACCCCTTGTCGACTCTCACAAGTCTCTACTTTTGCTGTGAGAGTGCCAATAGATGCTCGGAGGGATGTTAGTGCAACTAGGATAGCACTCTCAATCATCCGCAGTACCGCAACCTCCAATCGGGTAGCCCTCACATCCACAAAATGTGCTAAGTGCTCTATCTTCATGATCATGGCCAGAGTAATTCTGGTGGGCTAGGAAGTAGTAGAAGCACTAGGAGCCTGGGAGGAAGTAGAAGCAGGTGTACCTGAAGCCCTGGAGGCCGGAGTAGACAAAGATGCCTCTGGAGGTATTGTCTCAACATCGATCTCCTGGGATGCATCAACCAGAGCTTCTCTCCTCCTATCTGCCTCCTACCGAGTGTACTCAACATCTATGCACCAGATGTTAGTGAAAGATGTAGGAGTGACCTCGATATCCCTCTTCTCATAACAAGGAACTTTAGAACCCCGACATAACTTTGTAATCAAGACCGAGAATGGAAGGGACATCTGGCTCAGCTTGGCCCTCATGGCCATCTCCTGCTGTATGATGAGTCCTAAGTCGATGCTCCTACGGGATATGATCGACCCAAGGCAGGCCGCCTTAGGATGGCAGAGGATGGACTTATTCTAGGATGGCATAATGGATCTGCTGATGGATCCAAACCAGTATCGCGTAGCTACATTCAACTCCTTATTCTCAATCAGAGCTCCTACCTCAATCCACCTCGGGGTGGTGTCAGAGATGAGGGGGCAAGCTAGCCCTTGACATCATCCAAGGGTGACGTAGTGGTAGTCAAATTTGGGTAGTCAAATACCGACCCTCTATCTAATACATCGTTGATATGATTACAACTACATGTCACTGCTGTCCCCCGTACCATGACAAACTCTACCAGTATGAAAGTGCTGGCCTTCTTCTTGCCCTTAGGTACCAAGTCACCGTATGTTGCGTAGAACTCCCAGACCCATGTAGAAATATACGGGCCTCGGGTACTGGTGAACTGCTCGAACCTGTGAAACTGAAGAGTGTCCCTCACAGTGGAATATCTACCCACTAAACCCTCTGTGGATAGAAGCTTCTCCTCGATAATCGTCCTCAACCCATCGACCTTTAATTGGTTGAGTTTCCGGGGAGGAGGACCCTGAACTGGTGCTGCTGGAACAACAGTCAGTGTCGGAACTGGCATTGTATCGGCAGCAAGAGGGGTGGCATCTTGAACTTTCGACGAATTATGGCGAGTCCTAGCACGAATTTCTGCCCGCCAGTACTGTAGAGACTGGTCATCCTCCGGCTCAGAAAATGCAGCTTGGGAGTCATATGATTCTCCCTTGCTGCCCGAGTTGTGCTCCGGAATCTCAGATATGGGCTTCTTGCCCTTGCCTTTTCCCCCCTTTGGTGGTTCCTTCCTTTCATTTTTAGAAGGGGTAGCTTCCCCCTTGTTGATAACTATTCCCCGTGCTCTTTTGCGGGGCGACATGTCTAAGTTGGTTCTACCCATATCGGCAAAATACACAAAAATAAGTTAGAATGATTCAAGAAAAATAAGCTGCAGAAAAACTCGCAGAACCGATCGGCAAGTCGCTGAATCACTTTGGCGAGATAGATCGGGCTCGCTGAAAGGATTGGCTAAAAATTTTTCGAGAAAAATGACCTGTCCACGATGGGAAGCCCCATTTGGCGAATCACCGAAATCATTCGGCGAGCACAGATTAGCCCGCTGAATATCTCTGTGTATTTTAGTGGTTGGGGGAACAAAAAGTGCGATCAAAGAAAACATTCGGTGAGTCATCGAGTGGACTCGGCGAACTCAAGCTTCTCGCCGAATATTACAGAACCCAAACTCAACAATAGCATGAAATTAAAGGCGATAAAGGGGGATTCGGCGAATCGTCGAGTGGTTTGGCGAGCTGGGCAATGTGCCTACTTTCTACCCCGACTTCCAAAATCAACCCCGCAGCCTTCGAAAACAAAATCAAACCATACACTTATTCAATTAATGCTAGACCCATAAGACCCATGCCACCTGGGTACTAAGACTTCCCCCGGTTTGGCCACAATTGGCCATTTGACGACTTTAGCCCAAAAGAATGACGTCAAACGCTCCATCATTGGGCATAGCACGTCATTTAGCACAATTTGGGTTACTCAAACTTCACCCGACTAGACTCCACAATAATTAAGCACAACCCATCAAGATTTTGATCAATTTTAAAGCACAAAATTCAGGAAATTAACAACCTTGGCAATTAAGGCACGATATCGAAATTAAAACTGGCAAACAAGCACACATTAACAAATTCAGAGAGGTCCAGTACACGTCAAGAAGAACAATACAGTTGCAAATGATTTTAACCTCTAATTACAAGTTTTGGGGTTTGGAAAACCAACCTTAAATGCCGAATATAAGAATCTATAAAGCTAGGCGGCAAAGCATCCAACTCAGAACACCAAATCAATGACTAGAAAGTGGTAAAAATGCGAAAATATAGGAAATATAGGATGCGTGTGTGATTGTCTGAAGTTAAAAAGTGAGGGAATGTGAAGGAGTTTGAAATTTTAAACCTTTGACCTTTTAGAAGCCGTCCAGTTTGCACCCTATCGACAATGCTATTTTTCTTTGCCGAACCAGTCGTCGACACGCTGAGTGGGTACTTACCTCACAGAGTTTTATAAGACCTCCAGTTAACTTGGGGGTCCAAACGACGGACAAAATTGGGATCGCTGATGTGTTTGGCGATTCGCCGACTAGTCCATGGGCCCACTGAGGTTTACAGACTCCATCTTTTGATTTCTTGAGTCCAACAGTGGTCCAAGTCAGGCTCGTTAACCTCTTCGACGAATCGCTGACTAGACATTTTGCTCGCCAACTGGACATTTTTGCTCGCCAACCTGCACTTTTCAAACACATTCTACACTTCAACATGCACAATCAACACACGATTATTTCAAAAACAAAAAGGAAGAAAATAAGAACTTGGGTTGCCTACCAAGCAGCGCCTTAGTTAACGTCGTGGCACTACGCAAGTACTCACTCAAACTTCAATTTTGGGGTTTTCCATAGTGTCACTAGGAAACCCCCCTTGTTGTCTCGAGTTTAAATAAGAAGATATTTGACCCATTTAGGTCTCCATCTGTTTGATAGAGACGGAATGAGAGGTAACAGTTTGGCTAAGGGTCGATACATCTACCTTTATTTCTTTCAAAATTTTATCGGACCCTTCAACCTTGTTGAGAATACGAGAGAGAATATCATTAGAACCGCCACCCTCAGAATCTTTGGGCTTTTGATGCTCATGGGGAGGAACAAACCTGTCCTTTTCCCCATGTATTTCCTTCCAAGTGGGGTTACGATCCCTCCACTCTCTGTCACGATCTCTCCAGCCCTCATACCTGTTCCAACCTTGGTTACAACCCTGCCTTGGGTAGTTTGCGATAACCACCTCCTTGGTTGGCTAGGAAGTTCACTTTCTCATTATACATCGTTTCAAAGTTGGCCTCATCGGGTTTTACACACCCAACACCCAATGCATTTACACTTCTAGCACCAGCTCCCATGAAATTCTTGGCCAAAATGTCCTACTGAGCCATCATTTTTGCCATGTTTTGATCCCTTTCTTGATCATTTTCAATCTGCTCTTTGGTTAATTTAAAAGTGAGAGAGGAGACCTGATCTTCACGGGTATACCATGCTCGGTTAATCTTGGTCATACCATCCAATAGTTAGGTTGTTATAATATAAGGTTGTTACATTAAACCTCTCGGAGAAAGTTGATCAGCCACTCCCTTGTTCATCGAATCAAGGATTCTGTAAAAGTATTGCAACAAAGCGTTGTAAGGCAAACCATGAGTCGGGCTTTGCAGCACCAACTTATTATATTGTAGGCAAGTCCCATGGATTAGCTCACCCTCCAATGGTTGAAGCTTTGGATGTTTTCCCGAAGAGTCATCATCTTCGAAGGGAGAAAGAATCGCACTTGAATTACGGTAACGAGCTCTTCCCACCAAGTGATAGAATCTCTTGGCAATTCAGCCAACCACTTGCGTGCTTCTCCCAACAGAGAAAAGGGGAACAACCTCAACCAGACCGACTCTTGAGATATGCTCTTGAAGGAGAACGGCCCGCAAACATCAACAAAGTTCCTTATATGCTCATGGGGATCCTTATGAGCCAGCTCACCAAACAACCTTTTCAATTGCAAAAGCTGCAACATGGTGCTTGTAATGTGGAACACATCGTTCCCTTCAGCAGGAGGCAAGCGAATGACACCAACTCCACCCAATAGATTTAGGTCATTGACATTTGGTTCATTTACATCATTTAGGTTTCCGATGTCCTCTTGGTGGCCCACTTGGCTACCATTGCTTCCGTTGACACTCATTTCCTCTGTTCACAAAGCAACACACAAACCAAAACTAAAAGTAAGTAGATTAATCTATGACTAAAAAGAACAAAATTCAACTTCACCAAAAAAATCTCAATTAGCACCACTCCCCGGCAGCGGCGCCACTTTGATTAGAGCGTTATCAAAAACACTTCATCCAATTCTAAGCATCGACGATCGTTAATCACTATATAACCCAACTAAATGAGTTGTGTTCGAATCCCATAGGGAGCGGTACGTGTTTGAGAGTCAATTGGAAAGTACAAACATGTTCAAATTAGTCATAGGAATAAAAGATATCGAATGAAAACATCATTCAAATTAGGGGTTGACACGAATGTCAAATGAGGGGTTTTGGTTTTGATTATCAACTACAAATAGTGGTAAGCAATACGAAATAACAATAATGAGACGGGTTCTTGGGATGTTATTCGATTATAAGCTAATATAGATAAATGGGTGATTGCCACTATTAGAAACTAGCTAAATATTAGTGAGTAAGCTTGGCTATAGAGGAGATAAACTTTCTCTCAAACAATTTACCCTGAACCAAGTTGATTTCTCTCGAACATCAACAAGGAAGCAAAATAAAAACTGCCCACACCTTAGTCCATTCACTCTCTCGAGCTGAATGTGTGGAATTAGGTTTAGGATTCACTCTCTCGAGCTGAACTCAGGTCAACCCAATACCCACTGACCATTAATCAATAAGTTTACTTTTAAAACTTCTTGAGCAAGCCAAAAATACAAGGGTAGAACTACATTTACAACTACAATTCTTAAATTAAACCATAATTAATGATTGGACTCACTTCTAAATAACATTTAAACCAACAATTATCAATACACATAAACTAAATCAACCCATAATCACATAATCACACCCCAAGAATTGGGGTTTTAGCTAGACATCATAAAAAGGTAAAAATCGTTACCAAATTGATTATCCATGAACTGCGTAACAGTAGATTCGTCCTTACAATGATCCAATTTGAGGAATCTCAATGACCGACTTTTAGTTTCTCAAAAGTGAAAAACTTCAATTTTCCAAATCTTAGGAAAAACTATAGGTAACTTTTCTCGGTGCTAAGTATTAGCTACAATTAAGATATTATGATATTAGATACTAAACTAAATGTTCAAAAATGTATTTATAGTCGTCAAAAATATGTTGCGAAGAGCCACTTGGCGAAGTAAGTCGGGCTTGCCGAACCACTTGGCGAGCCGCCCTTTGGTCACTTTCATCGCCTTTCTGCCTTGGCATTCAGCATCCTCAAGGCCTGTAACTTTGGGCGATACAGCACTGCATCACGAAACTATTCGGCGATTCGCCGACTGCTCTTTTCAATCGCCAACTTGATTTCTTCCCTCAGGGCTTGACACACTAGAACTTTAGGCAGTCAAATAGCCATTCGGCGACTCGCCAAGTGGACTTGGCGATCACTAGGCCTGCGTTTCTTCATTCTTTCAACTCGCTTTGTTCCTTTTTACAAATTAGTGTCCTTGCTTTGTTCCTCAATCCATTTACCTTGAAATAAAGGGTTTTACATCAGTTACTGACACAAAATAAGCATTTGAGGACACTAAATGTATATAGTTAAAGCCCTAAATGAGTCCAAATCTCGAACTCATCAAAACTCACTTTTAAATAACATTCAAACTAGTAATTAGCAACATCCATAAACTAATTCAGCCCATAATCACATGATCACACTCCAAGAATTGGGGTTTTAGCCTAACATCATAAAAAGATAAAAAACCATTACCGAATTGATTAAACATCAACTAAGTTAGAGTGATTTTATCTTTACAATGCTCCAATTTGTCGAATCTTAGAAACCCACTTCCAAATTCTCAAAAGTGAACTTCTCCAATCCTTCAAAGCTAAGAAAAACTGTAGAGAAAAGTCTTCTTAAAAACAAAGATAGATGATAAGATAATATCTAAGATAAAAAAATCCACTAAAAATGTTTAAAATCTAATTTATAGTCACCAAAAATAAGCTACGAATGGCAAGTTGGTGAAGTAAGTCGGGCTCACCAAACCACGCGGCGAGCCACCCTTTGATCTCTTTCATCACTTTTTCGCCTTGGCATTCAGCATCCTTGGGTTCTGTAACATTGGGCGATCTATCACTACTTCGCGGAACTACTCGGCAATGCGCCTACTGCTCCTTTTTGTCGCCGACTTGGCTTCTTCCCTCAGGGGTGTCACACTGGAACTTAAGGCAGTGGAACTAGCCATTCGGGGATTCGCCATACGCTCTTGGTGATCACCAAGATTGCCTTTCTTCAATTCTTCAGTTTGTTTTGTTCCTTTTTGCATGTTAGCGTCCTTGGTTTGTCCCTCAATCCATATACCTACAAATTAAGGATTTAACATTAGTTTATGTCACAAATTAAGCATTTGAGGACACTAAATCTATCTAATTAAAGCCCTAAATGAGTCAAAATATCGGACACATCAAGCACTGAAAGTTTCCAACTATGACTCGCCATCATCAATTAGAGTTCATGCTCACTTCAAATGCAAATTCATGCCCAACAAAAGTACTAGAATGCCCTCACATCAAGAATGATTCCATACTCTCACAAAGCCAATCAAGGGTTGCAATTAAAGAATCAAAATCAACTCTCACACTCCCAATGAGAAAAACATGCATGATTTAACCCATAGGCTTGCCTGTATTTTCCAACCAACACATCACTTAGGTTTTGCAAGATCAAAAAGGTCTTTCAAGTCTTGTAATTGGTCTGAGGGTAAGGGTATGATAATTTTGGATTAGTGACTTCTACCTTCATGAAGCATGGCTCAAAAATTCACTCTTTTTCCTTTTCTTTCATTCTTTCATTCTTTTCATATTCACAAAGTGGACAAAAATATTAGACTTATCTCAAAATTTATAATACTAGACAAATTATATTGAGCGAGAAAGGTATTATCTAGAACGTCTTAAGCTTACCCTTGCCTAGGAATCTCGCACCAAGCGGCTCAAAATAATTACTGATATCTGGTGCTCTGACCTACATTATAAAAAAAAGAAGTATAGTATAGTTTGAGTACCAAAACATTAGATACCCTATAGGTATCATAGGCCAATGGAAAAGGATGGTATCTTACATCATGAAAAGGGAGAATATAACCCTAAAGTGGTCAATAAATTGAAATCTAACAAATATGCACACAAGTGTAGGAAAGAACAAAAATGGCAGCAAATAACTAACTATATTAAAACCAGGTCTCTATTATCCATAAGGTACACTCATTTTCAAGCATAAATAAAAACCCTGAAAGTACCCCATCAACTTGGCGACTGTACATAAGAGCTATATCTATGGAGAATGAAAACTAGAGAATTCTCAAACCATGGATAGGATACCAAAGGTAACAAATTGAGTGATGACACAAAGTGTCAACTCAATAAAGGATAATAGTCCTGAAACTCATAATGCGGCTGAAAATCAAGAGTCCAAACCTTGAATCTTTGACTATATATGAAACAAAATGACAAGACCTTGAATCTGCAACCAAATAAGCTATTGGGAAGAGTATTATTTCATTTAATAACAATAAGGCCACACTAGAACTATGTCCACCCCATAGTTTCCAATGAACCATTCTAAGCCCAAAGATTGTCAAACACTAAACCATCAAACGAGGCCTGAAATCACAACTGAGAATCACTAGGGCCATAGAAAAAGGAATTATGGATGAAGGGTAATTGGAAGTAAGTTACTACGTATCTAAGGATTACACTATCATACTCAAGTCTATTATATCAGTATACAAGGAGCTATGTCACCTGAAGCAACATAGGAGCAATTGCAAAACTTTTCTTCTTCAAACGAAAAGTCTAAGGCAATCAGAAGCCTACACTTAGGCTAAGCCCAATAACAAGCTTCCAACACTCATAAATAAGTATAAATGAAAGACAAAAAGTAAGGATGATCAGAGAAGGAAAATCAAATATGCTATCAATCCTAAATACCCAAAAATACAACCTAGAATATTGTTTCTAAGCAACTAACATGAATCAATTACTAACCCAACCCAAATTACAATTAATCAACATAATTTACATTCTCTAGGTCAGTCTTATGAATGGGAATCCATTGTCTACCTCAATGCAGATCACGTGCCCCAAAAACACAATTCCTAAGATTTACCCTTCTTAACGACCTCCAAATAATGTCAGACTATCAAAAACATAACCACAACATCAATAGAGATATTTTGACACAAAAAAATATTGTTCCATCGAAATAAAGTAAAAAATGGGAATGTGGGAAGTGCACTAAAAAACCTGAAATTGACTAATATCAAATGTCCAATTGAGCTTCCTGAATTTGTGTCTCAAAATGGGAAATAATTCAAGGTTGAGAAAATTATCAATCCTAAAACATACAAATTTTTTTTAAAAAAATCACCATTTTAGAAGTTTGGACAGACCTCTCGGGGCTAGAATTACCTCAAATATTAATAACTGAGTATTTTAACGAACTTATCTTTTCTTAAAGATTACATTATTGCCTTGTTTGTGTGAGAATAGGTTAATTTATGTGGTTTTATTTATGTTTTTCCAAAAAACTAAAAAATAGAGTCTATTAAGAAGATAACTAAAGAAATCAAGTGAAATCGATGCAAAAAGAGGACTAAAACATAAAATTAGAATTGTCAGAAAGTTGTTCATTGCAATCACATGGTCAAAGCATCATGATTGTGGTCAACTAAGTACTAAATCATGATGATCATGTGGCCAATGTCCACAATCGCAATCAACAAAACCATTCTTGATCACGATTTGCATGGATTAATGTTGCGAACGCAGACAATTAATTGTCATGCAATTGGGTTGATTTTGAAATTCAACCTTTTGTTATCTAATTATATTTTTACACTGGAGCACATCCATATTTTGATCATTCCACTCTAGATTAATGTTTTTCATAGTTGGAGGTTGTGCTTAGGTTCTTGGGGAGCAAGTTTCTTTACAATGCACCAATTGGAGTGAAGATTGAGTACTATATTGTAACCATTTTTATCTTTTCTTAACTCCATGTTTTGTATTTTTTGAATTGTTGGTGTAATTCATCAAATATGATTTGAGTTTTCTTTTGTTGATTTGCATATTTAGCTTTTGTAATAAATTGAATGCTTTCAATTTATGAAATGGGTATTTGAGAATCTAATCAATTTCATGTGTTTGTTGGTTTCCAATGGACTTGATTACTCCTAGGACTTGTCAATTTACATTAATGAGTAAATTGAGGTTCAAAAAGGTGGCTTAGCGTCAATTTTGAGGTGTAACTACTCATAAATTAGATTATATCTAGAACTATACTAATCCTAGCAATGCCTGTAATTGGAATAATTGTGTTGCCACTTAACTAGGTCAGATAGACCACATTGAGAAATAATTGACTACAATCGTAAGCAGTAGGTTGGAAATTACAATTCCAAGGCATATATGCTTTTACCCATGGTTAATTGAGTTCATATTAGATTAATGTATAATGGATCATGTGGGTGTTGATTGACTTCTCATTTCCTAATTTCCATTGATTCCTTGCTTGTAAAGTCTTTTGCCCGTGTTTTCCTCTATTCACTCTTCTAATTTGTTACCGGCACCTTGATATCATAATTGTATTTTTGTTTGGATTCAATCAAACTAGTAGCTTGTACTTTTTTTATCTCTTCAAATGTCTATACATTGTTCCTTTTGGAATTCAACCTCAATCTTATATGTTGGGTTCTATATTGCTAGTGACCTCCTACTCATTGACTTATATGATAGGTAGTTGAGAGTTATCAAATATGCACCAAATTTTCCCCGATCACTTCAATGCGCAGTAACTTTTCACACAGATACACACAAGAATCAATAAAAATATACGTTCACAAATATTAAACACTATACGACAAAATTATAATCATCTATGCATTTAGAATGTATCAACGACACTATCTAACTTGTATTTATATTTGTATTTAGGCTATATCAACAACTATTAAAGTTATACATTTGTATTTTTGGTTCCAATTCGCCGTAAGAAGATCAACACAAATTCTCGGAGATTCTCACAAAACTATTGTTATTACAATACAGTGTGTTAAGATGGAGCAGAACAATTTTTTCAACGGAGAGGAATTTTGCAGTACTTTTTTCTTAGTTGATAATTATCCTACACTTCAATAATAATGACCACAAAATTGGAATTTTAAATGATAATGTTTATATTCTTGATTCCTTCAGAACAAGAATATATGAAATTGTCTATTGCAGAACCAAATTTTATATTGTACCGTGAGATTCCAAAATAGATACAGAGGGGCAGGTGGAGGATAGAGAGATGAGACAAGAGGCGCAAGTGAGTGGGAGAGGCACAAGAATGTGAGAGAGGGAAAGCGAGGGAGGAGAGAGGTATATCTATATAATGTAATTCTTTTAAATTGAAGTTATGTATTGTAAATACATCAAATATTTTACTAACTACATAATTTTTCCTAAAATTATACATCACTGAAACAAAGTAAATACATAAAATTATTATCCCCGGATAAAAAAAAAATAGCACTATCAAAACGGGCTTTATGCATTTCATTACTAAAATTATTTTGTTAAAAAACTACTAACCACTAAAAATAATTTTAAAAAATTTACAAAAAATATCAATTGTTTAAAACTGTGTACAATCATCAACATAATGTGAAACAATTAAACCTTGCTATGAAATTTTAATATGCTTACCATCCTTAGGGTCCTCTCTTTGGAATTGAAATCAAGCTTTCCTGATAAGCTATGACACTCAAGCTTTTTGGATAAGCAAGAAAATCTAATTCCATGACTTCATTAGAATTAAGATTGTACGAAATCAAAAGCCCACTTTTGCTATGAAGAAGCAATAGATAATCCCTCAAAATTGTTAATGGGTATTCAATAGGAAGAGGTTTAATTATGTATTTTTTAGCCCAAGACTCATGTACACCGTACTCTATCATTATCCAGATGTCCATCGTATCTCGAATAGGATCAATCTCACTATCTGGGCCGTGGTAGCATATTAATGTTAGGAACTCATTCATGACCGTGAGGATATAAGACATCTTATCGAAATCATTAGAAGAATCAGGCATCTTCATGTTGCGAAAAATCTCAGTGCTAATATCAAAGCAAAGGATCACATCCATTAAGTCCGATATGGCATACCAATGAAATGTTCCATGATGAAGCTTCTCGAAACATGGATACGAATGCACACTAGGTAATTGTTGATCGATATGATTCAGATCTCGCCAAGAATCAATGGACATATCATAAACTTCTACTTTCTGCACTTCCTCCTCGGGACACCAATCAGAATCTAAAAAAACTTCTGATATCCTGATAAACTTGTAGTCATTAACAATCGGATCAAAACCAAACCCAACACCACCTAAGAAGTTGCGATTAAAACCCTTTTGACAAACAAAAGGGCTAGGTGGGAGTAGCATGTATGTTTTGGTAGCTGGATTAAATAAGACAATATCCTCATAATCCGTGAGAACAATCAAGCCATTGCAACTGCCAGCGAGTTCATTAAAATGATAGTAAGGAGTAAAAGTCAAATATGGCAGATCTAAATCTGGTAAGATGATATTAATACTATCGTGATGGTCACTATAAAAAATCGATAAGACATTTTTAAATCCATCAGTTTCTTTTTTAATGGAATGGCTACAAACGATGAATTCTTTCTTTGGTATTGTAGTATCGTTGAGATGGATATTTATAAATGTTGAGGATTGAATGAGAGTGTACCAAGTTTTTGAGATTAATTTAAATCGTAAAAGAGATTTCACTGAAAATCTCAAAAATATATAAATCATCACATCTTGAGGTAATTTTTTCATTATTCCATCCGACATCATACATCCTCAAAATGCAGGAGTGCATGTCAATGTTTCCCCCTATGTTCTTAAAGCGTAGAACCTTAACAATCTCTTTTGAATTGTACGCTAAAGCTTCTTTCTCGCATATTCAGGAACGACTCATACAAATTATCTGCCATTTATGTTCACACTGTAATTTTATATTTTTCCTAATGTAATTTTTTTTCATTCCGCATAGAGTTCTCCTAGAAGGTAGCAAGCCTAGGACCTACAGTTCATTCTAGATCAACTGTACAAAATTAATGTTGGTGTAATATTTAATGAATAATACTTAAAGTTTCAGAGAAAATAAATAATACTTAAAGAAATTTGAAATGTGCTCCTAGACATTTACATTTTAATTCAATTTTGTCAAATTGTAGAGTAGTAAATCTTTTTTCTCTTTTACTTTCAAACACTAATTATTTTTTGGCAAGTATATAAATTTTCATATTGCTCTTTTTATTGTAACTTTTTTGTTTTTATAGCTTATAATTAATTGTGTATTTTCTAGGTTATATGGTTTCATTTCTTCTACCCATTTTACTCCTAATATTATATTATCTTCTTGGTATACTTTAAATTTTTTTAGTATTATTATTCCTCCTATGATTATTTCTTTTTGAGTTGTTTCTTCTATATGTAACAATTCTTTTGGCAATTCTGGACATATTTGCTCTTTAGAAGTTATTTCCTCTTCTGATACTAGTTCTCTTGGTATATAATTTTCTTCTTGTCCAGTATTTATTAAGATAATATGCTTTCTTTGTTCTATTATTCCAGTTATATAGTAGTGATATGGTTCAATTTCTTTTATCTTTTGGTATTCTACTGAAAAGGAGTTTGCTTATTTTCTTTCCCTTTAGCCGAATGTGTTGAACAATTTCTCAATTGGTGCCCACTCTTACCAAAACCATACCAAACACCCAAACTAGCAAGACATTTCCCATCATGTTTCTTACCACAATTAGCACAAGTAGGCTTGATATTAGAATACCCCTCACTATTGCCACCTTGAGGTTTAGGGTTAGGCACCTTATCCTTATTGACCATTGGGGAAGCATTAGAGGAGCTTTGGTTGGGGAACATTTGCTTGAACCCTTGTCGACCTTGCCCATCGGGCCTTGCATTGGAGAAGTTCCCATCATCCATTCTAGCTTTCTTTGCCTCCCTATTTACTCTCTTGAGATTTTTCTCCTCAATTTGCTCGGCATGAACCATAAGACTTGCAATGTTCATACTTGGAATAAGCATTGTCGAACGACATTCATTAACTACAAACTCAGACACTCCCATCACATACTTATTCATTCTAGCCCTTGAGTCCGCCACCATGTTTGGAGCATACTTAGATAGTTGTGTGAACTTGAGAGCGTACTCTTTCACACTCATACCCCCTGTCGAAGGTTTATGAATTCTTGCATCTTTTGTTCCCTCAATTGTAGGGGAAAGAACCTATCAAGGAATGCCTCTTTGAACACCTCTGAATCTATGGAACCCTCTTCTCGTGGCCTCTAACCTTTCCAATTTTTATACCAAATTTGAGCTACATCCTTTAGTTGGTAGGTGGCTAGCTCTGCCTTTTCCTTCGAAGACACCCAATGGCACTAAGTATCTTGTAAACCTCATCAACAAATCTTTGGGCATCCTCTTCTACCTTAGAACCAAGGAACTCGGGGGGGGGGGGTCATTCTAGCAATATCCCTCAACCTTGAAGCCATAGTATTCACTCAACGCCCAACATCCCTATTTTCTTGAGCCGTTATGGCTTGGGCTTGAGCTATCACGACTTGTGCTTGGGCCGTCATGGCTTGAGTTATCATTTGCATAGTATCTCTAAATTCTGCTTCAGTAACATTTTCAGTTACCAGATCAACTGGAGCTTGGTAACCTTGAGGAACTCCTTGATTAACATTTTCCTCTTCCACCCTTCTTGTGTTTACCCTTCGTTTATTCATTTCTTGAAGACACAAGAGAAGGGTTAGGAAAGGAAGTTTTATAGAGTTAGACTCTTAAGCACAACTCAAGAATAATGAAAGAAATAAAATTTCCTAAACATCTTATAGCCTCTCACTCAAAAATGTCGCGCGCTTCAAACTATGAACAAGACTCTACTAGCCGTGGCTTATGAGACATCATCCTAGAATCATTCTAAACCTTTTGCTCTGATTACCAAGTTTGTTACGACCCAAGGATACCCCCTACACGTAACATGGCACATGGAACCCCGAAAGGACCAAAGTAAGCCACCTAGCTTATCATCATCACATAAGTACAGAATAATAAAGAATAAAACACAATTTCAAGTCTTTAAGAAGAATTTCATAGAAATAAAGCGGAAGTCTAGACATAGTTTCATTAAGCCATCTACAATAATCGGAGTCTAAATATAATAGGGTCATAAACCTTACAATATAGAATATCAAAATGTATAGTACAAATAAGAAAATGAAACAACAATAAAAGCTCTTGTCCTCAAATCCATGAGGACATACCACAAGCTTGAAGAGTAGTCAATCCAAGCTTGAACTAGAAGGGACAATCACCTCACACACCGGAACCTATACTTGTTAGAAAAAATAGAAGAAATATGGGTTAGCATATTTAATGTACTAAGTATGATAATTATGCACAAAAGCATGAAAATATGCTAAAAAGGAAAATGTAATTGAAAAGTATATATTTTATAAAGTTTGAGATTCATCATGTAGATCGGTACAAAACATAAATCGTAAGCATAATCAATGTATAGGTCATCACATAATCATATAGACCTACTATGAATAATCTCAAAGTCCACTTGTGCCATGAATAAGCAAGATCCCATACTCCTACTCATGCTAAGTAAAACTCCTTAAGCTAACATAGTTAATCCTTTACCTTCATTATTACTTTGCGAATAAGCCTTAACCGACATAGACCATGTGAGCTAAAGATGGAATCCGGTGTCATGTCCCACACCGAAAAGAGGTGTCCTACTTGCCTAAGGTAGAACTAAACGTATAGCTTTTAGGTGGATCCACTAGTTAAAGACCTATGAGGGCACATAGTTATGGGATACGAAGATTGTTACTAGAAACCCACCCTTTCTAGCGGGGGAGTTTCTATCTCATGAGATACATTATAGAAATCCGTCCTTTCTAGCGGGGGTATTTCCATCTCATATTCAATATCCACTCGGTGTTAAGCATTACTTCACACAATTACATAGTTAGACTTTGAATTGCATTTACAAGCATGAAAGAGTATCTTAGCCTCCATCCAACACAATTCATAATAATAGCTCATAGGTTCAATAGGTGAGAATGAACTTTCTGCCTTAGAACCATAACATAGTGAGAAGAACTTTCACGTCGTGATAATTATGTGTTTATGAGAATGAACTTTCAATTAACACAATAATTGAGTTATAATCATGTTCATAAAGTGCATATACATGTAGTCCAATATTTGGCATAATTATCATGTGTTACCTATCTTGGATCAAGGACCAAATTTTCCCAATCAATCTAGGGTTATTAAATTCAACTTGAATAATAATATGATAAATAAACCACATTACAACAAGAACAATTCAACACAAGTGACCTTATTACAAATTCACCCACATTGGAGAAATTTAGGGTTTGGGGGATTTCATGGATTTATGGTGAATTTCTCATAAAAACATCCTAATAATAGTAATTAATCCATAATATGTGAAAATTAAAACTTTGAAAACGATTTGAGACAGAATCCATGATTGGATGAAAACCCTATGTCTTTGGAGACTTTTCCTACTATGAGATTGAAGAATTTAAGGGCTCCATGGAGAAAAGCACTCCATGGATCAAGATAACCATACCTTTATTGATGTTTTCCTCACTAAATTGGAGTGGAAAGGAGGATCCTTGAACCCTAAGCTTGACCTTGTTCTTTCTCTTCAATGGAGTCTTAGAGAGAAAAATATTTGGGAGGGAAATAATGTGTTTTGTGGTCTTGAATGAATGAACAAATTGCCTTAGTTTAGGGGCCTATTAGGTATTTATAGTTAGTTTTAATTATTATAAATGAACCTACTTAATTAATTAATTAACCCTAAGCCCCTCCCTTAACTCTAACTTAAACTAAAAGAGCAACCTAGGTGTGACATACGATACCCCACACACAGACCGTGGGTAGTCCAAGAGCCGTACTGGCAAGTCGTGCTTTGGTCAGAGAGTTTAGAGAAAAAATGGGGAGGCTCAGCATCAACCCATGAATCCCACCTACGAGGCATGGGTCCACCAACGGTTCGTTGGTGCCCATCCGTGGATGAAGCTGTTTTTGGCAGCTTTTTGGGCAGCCCCATTGGTCCTCCTCAAGGACCATTGGGGGGTCATGCCTTGATGCTTATACCCAAACACAGTAGTTCTAAGTAACAGAGGTTATTTTATGACTCTAATCTTTATGTTAAACCCCATTTATGCCACTAGTTTATGCTTTAGGCTCTAGTTTAGTGTTCTAGTTTTAGGGGGCATAACACTCATGCAACTTCACTATCTCCCGGATGTACAATTTAGCATAGTCTTCCACCGAGAAAGAAACCGGGATGGGAATGAAGTGGGATTATTTTTTTATTCGATCTATGATGACCCAAATGGAATCATGTTGCCTCCGGGTATGAGGCAAACCCACTATAAAGTCCATGTTCACATCCTCCCACTTCCAAGTGGGAATATCTATACTTGGAACAAGCCTCCCAGTCCTAGGTGTTCACCCTTAACTTATAGACAATTCAGACACTTGGCTACAAAGCCTGCTATATCCTTCTTCATACCATTCCACCAATAAACTTCTCGTAGATCACGATACATCTTGGTGGCTCTCAAATGAATAGAATACCGCGAACCATGAGCTTCTTCTAAAATTTGCTCTCTTAAACCATCATCATCCGGAACACATAACCGACCTTGATACCTAAGAACCCCATCTCCCCCTTTGGAGAAAGACTCAACGGACTTCTTGAGTACCGACTCTTTCAACTCCATTAATATAGGATCAAGTTCATGCTTAGACTTCACGTGCATCAGAAAGGATGATTCGGAACCATTATGGACCATAACACCACCCTATTCATTAGGTCCATGAATGTCACCGAGGCATTAGTTAATCCAAATGACATCACTAGGAATCCATAGTGCCCATACCTAGTTCAGAAAGCCGTCTTTGGTATATCATTCCCTCTCACCCTAAGTTGGTGATAGCCAGAACAGAGGTCAATCTTGGAAAAGTAACTTTCCCCTTGGAGTTTATCAAACAAGTCATTGATTCTCATAAGGGGATAGTTATTCTTTATGGTTTCTTTTTTCAATTGGCGGTAGTCGATGCACATTCTAAGAGACCCAACCTTTTTTATAAAAGACAATATCGGAGCACGCCATGAAGAGATGCTTGGTTGAATAAAACACTTGTCTAGCAAATTCCTTACTTTCTCTTTCAACTTGACCGGAGCCAGTCTATAAGGAGGAATGGAGATAGGTTGCATATCCAGCAAAAAATCTATGCCAAAATCTATTTCCCCCTCGGGAGTAATGCCGGGCAACTCATAGGGAAATATTCTGAAAATTTATTCACCACGGGGACCGACTTTAAGGAAGGGGCTTTAGACTCAACATCCATCACCCTAAGAATATGGTAAATGCACTCTTCGAAGATCATTTTCCTAGCTTTAAGACAAGAGACAAATTGACCTCTAGGGATATAATTCCCCCCTTTTCACTCTAAAGTAGGCTCATATGGATATTGAAACTTGACCACCTGAGTCCTACAACCTATAGAGGCATAACATGCATGCAACAAATCCATACTCAAAATCATAATAAAATCTAACATGTCTAAATCTACCAAATCCACCAAGGTAGATTTACGGGACAAAGAAATAGGACAACTCCTATAGACTCTTTTGGCCAATACCGAGTCATCAATCGGGGTAGACACCGAAAAAGGTTCTAATAACACTTCGGCGAGTATTTCAAACTTCATAGACACAAGAGGTGTAAAAAAGTACAAAGAGGCACAGGGATCTAACAAAGCATAAATATCAATATAAAAGACTTGCAACATACCCGTCACCACATCTGGGAAGCTGTCTTGGTAACCTCAGGATTGAAGAGCATAGAAGCGGTTTTCCATGGGAGCATCAGAATTTGAACCACTCGAAGGGACTTGTTTTCCCTCTCTTCCTTGAGCCTTAAGTATGAGATAGTCTCTCATTATATAACCACTCTTCCCACAACTATAGCAACCATCGGTGCCAACAAGGCACTTAACATCATGTTTCTTAATGCATTTGGCGCAAGTAGGCCTTGCCATATAAGAACCATGATGAGTCCAAGATTTGGACTCATATAGGGCTTTATTTATATAGATTTAGTGTCCTCAAATGCTTATTTTGTGCCAATAACTTATGTAAAACCCTTGATTTCTAGGTATATGGATTGAGGAACAAAGAAAGGACACTAATTTGCAGAAAGGAACAAAGCAAGTTGGAAGAATGAATAAATGCAAGCCTGGTGATAACCAAGTCCACTTGGCGAGTCGCCGAATGGCTATTTCACCACCTAAAGTTCCACTGTGCCAAGCCTTGAGGGAAGAAATCAAGTTGGCGATGGAAAGAAGTAGTTGGCCGATCGCCGAGCAGTTCCGCGATGCAGTGCTGGATTTCCCAATGTTACAGACCTTGAAGATGCTGAATATAAAGGTAAAAAGGAGATGAAAGTGACCAAAGGATAACTCGTCGAGTGGTTCGGGGAGCCCTACTTGCTTCGCCGAGTGGCTCTTCACTGCATATTTTTAACGACTATAAATACATTATTGAACATTTAGTTTAGTATCTAATATCATAATATCTAAATTGTAGTGAATATTATCATCATTGAGACAAGGTTTTTCTAGTTTTCCTAAGCTTTGGAGAATTGAAGTTTTTCAGTTTTGAGAAATTGGAACTGGGTCTTTGGGATTCTTTGAATTGTAACATTGTAAAAAAGAAATAAATCTTACCCTGTTGATGGAAACTCAATTTGGTAACAATTTTTATCTTTTTATACTGTCTAGCCAAGACCCCAATTCTTGGGGTGCGATTATGTGGTTTAATTTAAGAACTGTAGATACAGTTCTACTCTTGTGGTTTTGGCTTGCTCGAGAGAGAGGGTTTAAAACTAAACTTATTGATTGATTGTCAGTGGGTATTTGGTTGACTTAGGTTCAACTCAAGAGACGGAATCCTAAACCCAATCCCACACATTTAGCTCGAGAGAGTGAATGGACTAAGGTGTGGGCTGTTTTTATTCTGCATACTTGTTGATGTTCGAGAGAAATCAACTTGATTTGGGGTAAATTGTTCGAGAGAAAGTTTACCGCCTCTATAGACCTGCTTACTCACTAATATCTAGTTATATTCTAATAATTACAATTACTCATTTGTCTATTAGAGCCTATAATCGAATCACGTCCCAAGAACCCATCTCAATATTGTTATTCCGTATTGATTTTCATTGTTTGTAGTTGATAATCAAAGCCAAAAACCTCATTTGACATTCGTGTCACCCCGTGATTTGAATGATGTTCTTATTCGATAATGTTTATTCCTGTGACTAATTTGATCATATTCGTACTTCCCAATTGACTCTCAAACAGGTATCGCTCCCTGTGGGATTCGACCCCAACTCATTTAGTTGGGTTATATATTGATTAACGACCGTTGACGCGTAGAATTGGATGAAGTGTCTTTGATATCGTTAATTTTAATCAAAATGGCGCCGCTAACACGGAGTGGTGTTGTTTGTGCGATTTTCTTGGTGAAGTTAAATTTTGTTCTTTTTAATCAAAACTGAATCTACTTATTTTCAGTTTAGCCTTTTGTGTTATTGGTTGAAACAGAGGAAATAAGTGTCAACGGAAGCAATGGTAACCAAGTGGGCCACCCTCTTTCATAAATGATGATTCTTAGGTATAACATCCTAAATTTCAAGCACGTGGAGGGTGAGGCAATTCATGAGTTGTAGATGAGATTTAAGTCACTATTGCTATAGTGCCCAACTCATGGAATTCCAGATAAGATGCTACTAGACTTCCTCAATAGAGGTCTTGGTCCTGAGAATAAAGGAGTGGCTGACAAACTTTCTCCTGGTGGTCTAATACGACAACCCTATGCAATAGTAGCCCAACTCCTTGATCGCATGACTAAGACCAACAAGGAGATAGAGAAAGACCAGGATTTGGCCACATTGTTGACTCAGCTGGATCTGTTGGCCAGAAAGATTATGGAATTTGAAGTACTGTACAAAAAGAGAAATAGGTACATTCCTCCACACGAGCGTAGAAAGCCCAAGGACTATGAGGGTGGAAAGATAGAGGAGATACTATCACTCATTCTCCTCAAAGTCGAAGAACATGACATAGTGTTGAAAGAGATAAAAGAGAATTTCTCAATGCTAAATTAGGTGACTGCTTCTCATTCCATATTTATCGAGCTACTAGTAACCCAAATTGGCCATCTTTCATCTCTTCTCAACTCAAGGCGAAAAGAGGGGTTGCCTAGTAATACTATGGAAAACCCCAAAAATGAAGTTTGACTGAGGACTTGCGCCGTGCCACGACGTTACTAACGCGCTGCTTGGGAGGCAATCTAAGTTTTTATTTGCTTTGTTCTTGTTTTTGGAATAACGTGTGTTGATTGTATAGGTTGAAGTGCAGAATGTGTTTGAAAAGTGCAGGTTGTCGAGCAAAATGTCTAGTCGGTGACTCGCCAAAGAGGTCGGCGAACCCGTCTTGGACCACCATTGGACTCAAGAAATCAGAAGATAGAGTGTGTAAAACTCGACGGACCCATGGATAAGTCGGTGAATCGCCGAACAAGTTGGCGAGCTTGACTTTGTCCGCCTATTGGACCCCAAGTTAACTAGAGGTCCTGTAAAACTCGACGAGGTAAATAATCACTCGGCTAGTCGCCAAGTGGTTCAGCAAAGAGAATTAATTTCGCCGAATGGGTGAGAATAAGACTGTTTTTAAAAGACCAAAGGTTTAAGATTTCAAACTGTTTCACATTCCCTCACTTTTTAACTTCATACAACACACATGCACCCTATAGTACCCGTATTTTCACATTTTTACCTCTTTCTAGTCGTTGATTTGGTGATTGGAGTTGGATACTTTGCCGCCTAGCATTACAAATTCTTATATTAGGCATTAAAGGTTGGTTTTCTGAACCCCAAACTCGTAATTAGCAGTTAAAATTATTTTCAATTGATTAATTCTTTTTTATGTGTGTTGGGCCTTTTTAAAATTGTATTTGTGTGCTTGTGTGCCTATTTTTAATTTTGATATCGTGCCTAAAATGCCTAAGTGTTTATTTCGTGAATTGCATGCCTTAAAATTGATCATAAATTGTTGGGTTGTGCTTAATTGTTGTGGAGTGTAGTAGGGTGAAGTCTAAGTAACCCAAATTATGCCAAATGACATGCTTTGCCCAATGATGGAGCGTATGACGTCATTCTTAACGGCTAAATTCGTCAAATGGCCAATTTTGGCTAAACCTAGGGAATTCTGAGTACCCTAGTGGCATGGGTCTAGCGGGTCTGAGTGTAATTGAAAGTGTGTATATTTTGATTTTGTTTACGGGGGCTGCGGGGTTGATTTTGGAAGTTAGGGTCAAAAATAGGAATGTTGGGCAGTTCGGCGAGCTGGGTCGAGCTCGCTGAACCACTCGGCAGTTTGGTGAATTCCCATTGCTTGCCTTTAATTTCATGGAAATGTTGTGTTTGGTTCTATAACGTTCGGTGAGAAGTCTAAGCTCGCCGAGTGCACTCGGCAACTAGCCGAAAATCTTCTTTGATCAGCCTTTCTGGATCCCCATCTCCTAAAATACACTGTAACTTTTGGCCGGCTTGTCTGTGCTCGCCGATCGGTTCAGCGTGTCTTTCTACAACCTGTTTTCTGTACTTTTTCTGGGATTATTTCTAACTAATTCCGATGTGTGTTGCAGATATTGCTAGAAAAAAAGTAGCAGGCCGAGACATGCCACCCCGCAAGAGGGTAAAGGGAATCACAATAAATGAGGATGCAACGACATCAAGGGCAAATAAAACCAAACTTCCTACCACAGATGGGAAGGGCAATGGGAAAGGCAAGGCACTTACTCGACTGTCATCGGAGGCCAGCTCGAAAAGTGATGGAATCTATGACACTCACCTCACCACTTCTAAGAGTGAAGGTGAACACCATAACCCTCAGCCTGTAACTTCTGAGCCTGAGGATAATGAGCTACTAACGGCTTGGAGTACTGAACTGCGCTACAAAAGGATGCATAATCTGTCTAGGATTCGGGCATCCCAAGTTGCTACTCTTTCTGTTCTCCCAGACTAGGCTGTAGTCCCAACACCACCTCCACAGGTTCCTCCTCCCTGGTCTATGAATTGATTGAAGGCTAAGGGATTGAGGACAATCATTGAGGAGAATAGGCTATCTTTAGATGGCGTGATAAACTAGTATTCAAAAATCTATCGCACCATGAAATCCCACAAGTTGCAGATCTTCAAGAAACCCTATGGCCCTTATATTCCTAATTGGGTCTGGTAGTTTTACAGTGCTTACGGAGCATTAGTGCCACAAGGGATGAAGCCGACCTAATCACAACATTTGTCATAGCCGGGGGATCAACCGGAGCTTGCTCATCTTGAGGAACTCCTCGATTCACATTCTCCTCCTCCACCCTTCTAGAATTCTCCCTTCCTGTATTCATTTCCTGAAGACACAAGAGAAGGATTAGGAAAAGAATATATAGAGTTAAAACTCTAAGGCACGACTAAAGAGTAATGAAAGAAGTGTAACTTCCCAAAAATCTTATACCCTCATAATTATAAATGTGGCGCGCTCCACACTCATGAACATGACTCTATTAGACGTGGTTTATGAGACATCATCCTAGAGTTATTCTAAACCTTCTGCTCTGAAAACCAAGTTTGTCACGATCTAGGGGTACACAGTAGATCTGACACGGTGTACTCGACCCCGAAGGGGTCTCATACAAGCCCTTAGCATATCATGACATAAGATAAAATAGAAATGATACGGAATTAAAACTTTTTACAATCAAAGTCTTTCCATAAAATCAAAAGAGAGTCTAGACATTGTCTCATTAACCATCTAATACAATCTAATATCAATAAGGGTCACAGCCCTTTACAACATAGTCTCACAAGAGAAAGTAAAGAAGAAACAAGAAATGAACAACTCTCGTCCTCGAACCATGAGAACTAAACAAAAGCATGGAGAATAGTTGGTCCAAGCTTTGATCAAGAAGGAAGCATACTTCAACAACCGAGCCCTACACTTATAGAAAAATGTAGAAAATATAGGTTAGCACAAAATTGTAATAAGTATGGAATCCATGCGTAAAAATCCTTAAAACATGGAAAAAGGGACACTTTAGTTGAAATCATGCATTTTATATACTTTAAGAGTCATCATGCACATTAGTGTAAATACATAAGTCAAACCATTTCATAAGCAACCCTAAGCTATAGTTGTGCAATGCATAGACAAGATCCCATAATCCTATCTAACACTAAGTACAACTTTTAGGCTACCATGTTCATGCATATCATACCTTGACCTCATCCATAGATAACACTCATAGATAAGTAAACATTCATGTTCATAGATTGTAACAAGGAAAGCCACTCATAGCAACAATCCATATCATACATACCTAATTTTAATTTATCTTCATAGCATAAGAGAACCATAGCCTAACCCCTTTCAATGTCTACTTGTGCAAAGCATGAATGAAGTCCCATACCCCCCCCCCCCCCACCAACACTAAGTAGAGCTCCTTGAGAAGTCATAGGTATAGTTCATGTTCATATTATTGTAGTAATTCACATTCCTGTCATGCAGAGAAATAGCCTGAACTGACATAGACCGTGTGAACTACATGGAATCCGGTGTCATTCCCCCACACCGAAAAGAGGTGTCCTACTTGCCTAAGGTAGAACTAGTTTGTTAGCTTAGGTGGATCCACTAGCTAAATACCTATATGGGCACATATTTACGGGATAAGGAGATTGCTACTAGAAACCTGGACTAACTAAGGTAAAATGTTTCCATCTCATGAGATAATTGTCTTGGGAACCCGAACTGACTGACTTAAACGGAACCCATTGGGAAGCCGGACTAATTGGCGTAAAAGATTCCATCTTACATTCATATCCACTCGGTGCTAAGCATATTTCCCTTTTATATTCATGTTAAGTCTTAACTTAAGTTCATGCTCATCAAAGAATGCCCTTGCACACAAACCAACATGGTATCATGATAGCTCATATATTCATTAGGTTAGAATGACCTTTCAACCTTCAGAATCATTAATATGTGAGTAAACCTTTCACATCATGTTCGTAGTGCGTTCATGAGAATAGCTTTTCAATCAACACAACATTATCATAATCATAGACATATCATGCATAGTCATGTGTAAGGTTATGGGGAGAATGATCTTTCAACAATACCACAATTACACCACAGTCATGGAATCTTCACTTTCAAGTGAATCATAAGCTCATACACAATTCTCATAAACATGTACAAACCCTCATAATTTACCCTTCAAAGACCATGAATCACATTCAACCCAAACATCTAGAATTACTACATTAGATATGGAGAATATCATGATTCAGTCAACTTAATAAATATAGACATAATCTTTTCACAAGCTTCTATAATCAATCAACACACATCATTATGTCATAGTTTAGTAATATGGGGAATTCATGGGTTCTTGGGGGGGGGGGGAGATTTCATCATAAATCAACAATTAATCATCAATTCAATTAAAACCCATCATAAATCAACCATCAATTGAACTAATGGAGCAACGTGGCGCACTTAACCCCGAAGGGTCTCATACAAGCCCTTAGCATAATCATAAACATAAAGTCATAGAAATTATGTGGAAAATATAAAACATTTACAATCGAAGTCAACTTCTTTTTCATGAACGAATATAAGAGTCTAGACCTTGTCTCATACACCATCTAAAACATATGATTACAAATCTTAGGGTCATAGCCCTTTACACCAATAGTCTCAAAAATAGAAAGTACAATAGAAATAGAAAAGAATAACATCTTGTCCTCGGACCATGAAGACTCACCAAGCTTAGGGACTAGTCAACCCAAGCTTCACTTGAAAGGAGAAGTACGTCTCAATGACCGAAACCTACACTCATGAAAAATGTAGAATATGGGTTAGCACATATGTACCACGTATGGAAGCCATGCATAAAAAAATCCTTAAAACATGCATAAAAGGGACATTTAGTTGAAATCATGCATTATCGAGTTTAAAAGCCATAATGCACATTTATAAAAAACATAAGTCAAACATATCATAAGCAACCCAAAACTATACTTGTGCAATGCAAAGGCCAGATCCCATAACCCTACCAAATTCTAAGTACCACTTATAGGCCATCAACATCATACATATCATGCCTTAACCTTATTCTTAACCAATACTCATATTTAAAGAAGCATTCATATTCATAGCTTATAACAAGTAAAGTCAATCTCACCAATCATACATATCATACATGCATAATTCATAAGTCTTCATAGCATAAAGGAACCTTACCACAACCCCTCTTAAAGCCTACTTGTGCAATGCATTAATGGAGTCCCATACCCCCACACATACTATGTAGTACCTCTTAAGAAGTCATAGTTAGAGTTCATGTTCTTCTTATAATTCATATTGTTATCGTATAGGGAAATATAGCCTTAACCGACATAGATCATGTGAGCTACATGGAATCCAGTGTCTTACCCCCACATCAAAAAGAGGTGTCCTACTTTCCTAAGGTAGAACTAACATAAATAGCTTTTAGGTGGATCCACTAGCTAAAGACCTATGTGGGCACCTAGTTATGGGATAATGAGATTGCTACTAGAAACCCGGACTTGCTAACGTAAAAGGTTTCCATCGCGTGAGATAACTTAGATAGGGAAGTCGGAATTTCTAGCGTAAAATCCGTCATCTCATTTTCATATCCACTCGGTACTAAGCATAATTCCGTTTAAAGTCATATTAAATCTTTACTTAAGTTCATTCTCATAAGAGAATGCCCTAGGCACTCATGTCAACATAATTTCATAATTGCTCATGGATTCGTTAGGTGAGAATGTCCTTTCAACCTTAGAATCATCAGTGTGTGAGTAAACCTTTCACATCGCATTCATAGTGTGTTCATGATAATAGCCTTTCATTCAACAAAATCCTACTATCATAATCATAGACATATCATACGTAGTCATGTGTAAGGTTAGGGGAGAATGATCTTACAACAATACCACAAATGCACAATAGTCATAGGATCATCACTATCTAAGTGAATCATGAATACATATAAAATCATCATCAACATATACAAACCCTAACAAGTTTCCCTTCAAGGGTATGAATCAAGATCAACCCTAACTTCTAGAATTACCACATTATAGAGAGGGATATCATGATTCAACAACTTAATAAATTTAGACATAGTCAATTATCAAACTTCCATGATCAATCACGCCACACCTTAGTTCATAATTTGGGAAGATGGTGGAATCGTGGGTCCAAGTAGATTCTCATCATAATTCGATAATAATCCAACATTCCAATCATAAATCATCATAATTAACCATAATAAACCACAATTAAAGAATTGAAATAGTTTTGGAAGAAGACCCACAACATAGAATGAAAACCCTAGGTTTTGGGGGATTTGAAAGTCTTAAAACATGGTTTGAAGGGGCTCTTTGGGGGATAACTACCCAAAGATGAAAAGAATCCACACCTTAGCTTGATTTCCAAAAGGAATTGGAGAATAAAGTCTGCTTCTTGGACCCCAAGCTAGACCTTGTTCTTGCTCTTCAATGGAGTCTTAGAGAGAGAAATTTTGGAGAGGTTTTGATTTGGTTTTGGAAATTTATGTTTATGACTTTAGGTGGGAAAAATACTTATATAGTCCTTTAAAATAAGCTTCAAACGAAACCACATAACTATTAATTAATTGAGAAATTACTAAAGAACTGTTAAACCCAACAGCCAGAAGGCAATTTCTGGGGTGATCCACGCCTTGGGACCCATGGACCGTGGGTGGGACCACGGCCCGTGCTGTTCATCCGTGGTTTGCTTCAGAGAGTGGGGAGGACTAGGGGAGGCCAAGCCTCGATCCACGACCCACACCTACGGGGCGTGGGTACACCCACAGTTCGTCGGTGCCCATTCGTATGTCATGCTATTTTTAACAGCTTTTTGAGCCTTCTGTTGGGTCCTCGGGGGTCATGCCTTGACGTTTAGGTCCTAAAATATTATTATTAAGTAGGGGAGATTATTTTACGACTCTTATCTTTATGTTTAACCCCATTAAGGCTACTAGACTACATGTTAGGCTCTAGCTTAGTTCATTAGATTACCGGGGTGTTACATAGTATACAAGACATAATCCAAAATCATATGAAATACTTCATGAAACATCAATGATAATCATAAGAGACAATATCATAATAATAAGCAAAGTTTCCAACATAATCATCATATAAGCATTCTTTGACTCTTACTCATCTATACCATAATAGAACCATTCTCAAGTAACCTAAAAGCATACTTGTGCAATTCATGGATATCATCCCATAATACCACCCAAGCTAAGCATCCCTTTTTGGTCATCTTAATCATAGTCTATATGCATGGTCAAGTCTTGAGACTTATTACCATAAGGGAACCATAATCCTAAGTAACCTCAAAGCACACTTGTGCCATGTATGAAAGGCATCCCATACTACCCTTCACACTAAGCATAACCTTGAAGTCATCCTAGTCATATTCACCCTCTTTTGGTCTCACTATTGGCTTACTTCATGTAGACAAGGGAACTATAACCTTTAGTCAATAACATCTTGGAAGGCAACTATAGCAACAACGCATGCTTAACTACACCATATAAGAGAACCCTTCATAACTAGCCTCAAGTCATACTTGTGCACTGTATGAATTGCATCCCAAACTACTGTCCACACTAAGTACCCCTTTAGACTATCATGAATGCTCACTGGTTGGGGACTAGCTCCTCCTTTCTATTTGTCATTAGTCATTTATGGTACTTCTCTATTTAGTACAAGGAAAGTCACAACACATGAATGAACTCTATTTCTCAATTCAAGGCTACCAAGGAATAACCCCCTAATAGGCTAGACCATGCTATAATCTTACTGACATAACTATATTAGGCTAAGCTAACTACCTTGGAAGACACACTAACATGCAAGTCCAGGCTACTCTAGGAAAGGTACAAGTGTTCCATCCTAGCTACCGTGAAATAGTCGACCAACTAAGTGATGTTACCCTTGCAAGTACACTTATGATACTAATGCAAGATATCCTTAGGAGAGTCTGATTCTCAATCCTAATCTACCCTTAGGAGAGTATAAGTACTCAATCCTAAACTACCCTGACTAACCCTAACTCAAGCTACCCTTGAAATGCATCATACAATGAAAGGTCAAGCTACCCTTAGGAGAGTATGGATCTTCAATCCTAAGCTACCCTTAGGAGAGTATAAGTCCTCAATCCTAAAGCTACCATGAAATGGTCTTGGCCAAACAAATTCATGCTATCATGAAGGCATCCTAATAATGCTAGTTCAAGCTACAATTAGGAGAGTATAAATCCTCAATCCTAGGCTACCATGACTACTCCTAACTCTTGCTACCCTTGAAATGTATCCTACAATGCTAAGTCGAGCTACCCTTAGGACAGTGTAAATTCTCAATCCTAAGCTATCCTATCTTGGTCTTGTCTTACCAAGTCAAGCTACACATGAAGGGATCACATATCACAACTTCAAGCTCTTCTAGTGTAACATTCTTTGATTCATCTTAGGTTATTAAGTCAACCTAGAATCATTCTATGTGAGATAACCTTGGATCTCCTAGCATATTTATGCCTAAGTGTGTAAAAGAGATACAATACACAACAAGATCACATAAATTGACTTTACCCCCAAAATCCTAACATTGATGTCTACAATCCCTATTCTCAAGCATTACTTCTTACTATCATCCTTATACCTAGATTTTAAGGTATTTTAATCACATTCTTCATTACTAGGTGATTCTAGTCATAATTGATCATAAAGGTTCAATTTCATCTTTACAAGTCATGATCCATCAATTCAACTATAATCTAATTCAATTAACTTCTATGTGTTCCTAACCTTCAATAATTACTACACATGACATTGATTTTAGAAGATCAAATAGAATTTCTCAATTCCATCTCCTATGGCATAAACCCACAAAATATCGTATTCATCAAATAGACTAGGGTTAACCATAGAAATCATATGAATTCACTACAATATCATGATTCAATGCTAATACAATCATAATTAGGTATTGTCCAATAGATTGGAATCATACCTAAACCCTACCCACAATGTAGAAGAAACCCTAGATAGATTTGGGTTTTTGACTTCACAATTGGGGGAAAACCTAGGGGGGTCTATGGGTGGAAGATCCCATAGATGATTAAGCTAACATTCCTTAATTAAAATCCCTAACCAAGATTGAAACAATGGAGGAAAATCTTCCCCTTTTCCTTCTCTTCCTCTTCTTCTTCTTCTTCTTCTCTTCTAGAGAGAGAATTATTTGGAGAGAATTTGGGTTCTTTGGGAAATCAGTTAATTGATTTAGTTTAGGGGTCTATTAGTCTTAAATAGATGGTTTAATAACTAACTAACGGACCTCCCTTAACCCCTAACTAATTACTAATTAATTCCCAAACGCCTAACTTAAAAACAAAAATTAAAAACTGCCCTTGACTCATGAACCACCCATCCATGGACCGTGGATGGGTCTACTACCCGTACTTCACACTCGTAGGTGAGGTACTGTGGCTAGAATTTGCAGGCCAATCAGGCCGTGACCCAAGACCCAAACCCACGGAGCGTGGGTACATCTACGGCCTGTAGGTTGCATCCGTAGGTGGCTGAAATTTGACAGCTTTTGGGGATGTTTTGAGGTCCTCCTCAAGGACCCCTTGGGTGGTCCTTGCTGGGTCGTACCTCGACGTTTATCCCCTAAAACCTCCATTCTTAGTACGGGAATCATTTTTGTAATTTTTAATCCTCATACCACACTCTAAAACTCTTACGGAAAGCTCAAGAACTCTCTAGTTCAACTTACTCATTTCGGGGAGTAATAATATCTTCCCCTTGGGATCATTCATCCTCGAATGACGATTCTAAACACTTTTTGGAGTAAAACTCTACACTAGCAGCCCAACATGCATGCAACGTATCTAAATGCACATAACCTAGGAATAAACTTCAATTCCAAGCTAAACACATTCAATGCAACGCAATGGAGTAGGAACTACTTCTGCCAACCCAAAATGCATGAAACTCAGTATCTACTCATTTTCAAGGAGGAACTAACATGTCCTAGCTAAAACATGCTCAACACACACTCATGGAACCTAAATGTAGTTTACTCACAAAAGCATTTATCCAAGGAGGAATCTTTTAACTCCAAACTAAGGCATGCTCATTAACTCATCTCATGATGTCTATATACAATTTGACTCAAATGCAGTACAGCATGAGGCAAAACAATGCATATAAATCATTTCTATCAAGACCTGAGCATTTTCTTGAACATGCATATAAGGAAATCATGGCAACACATAGTCACACATGAATTCATATAAAATCAAATCATTAGGAACTTATCATCTCAAGCTAGAATTGGAATCGAAGGAAAAGGATGAGTACATCAGGACATCTCATTGGCCCTTGGCCTCCCAAGTAGAACCCTCACTTAAAACCCTCATTAAACTAAACTCCATACCACTTCATGGAACAACTTCCTTGTTCTTCTATTTCATAACTTGTCGGTCAAAGATCTCAACCGGTACTTCTAAATTAGAGAGGTTCTTATTAAGAAACTCAAGCTCACAAGCAACCTTACTAACACCACTCAAGATCTCATATGAGCCTACCCAACCGAGACTAAACTTCTCATACTCACTACACCTCTTAAGGTGAGAATTTCAAGCAAACCTAGCTCATGAACATCAAGAACACTCAACAACCTTGCTATCTAAGCACATTATCTCTCCCTTGGGAGCAAGCATATACCAACTCTTTTAAGCATCACTTCTTTCAATTCTAAGGTCGGAGCAAGTCATCACTATGATTTCACATCATCACACAAAATGATTCTAAACCATGGTGAATTACACTTCTACCCTTCTTAGAGGAGTCTATTCACTCACCCATTTATGCATTATTTAAACACCCTATTTAACCTATCTATAAACAAACCTCAAAACTCATCATGACTAAGTCGGGTTCTACCATTAACTAAACATAACCACACAATAACCTTTCTAGGTAGGCACACTATCTCTCCCTTTGGAGTAAGCCTACATAAATTCTTATAAACATCTTTCATAACATAAAGCCAACAATGAAGCATCATTCATACTAAATACAATATCAAACTCCATCATTTCAAATCTATCAAGTCACATAGCCATAATTAGTATCACAACCAACCTTTTCTCCCTCGCTACTTGTAGCATAAGCCCTTTGAGTAGTCATATCCTAAATACCATCGGATAAGGAATAGGATAGAGACCTTATAGAGTTAAACTCTACGACATGACTTAGAGAATGAAGAAGTGAGATTTCCTAAGCATACAATAGGCTCCGATTCATAAATGTGTCGCGCTTCACATTTATGAACAAGAATCTACTAGACGTGGTTTGAGACAATCCTAGAACCATTCTAAACCTTGTGCTCTGATTACCAAGTTTGTCACAACCCAGGGGTATACCCTAGAAGTAACATGGTGTACTTGACCCCGAAAGGGTCTCATACACGCCTTTAGCATATCATGAACATAAGATAATAGAAAAGTACGGAAAATGTATAACTTTTTACAATCGAAGTCATTTTCATTAAAGCAAGCGGAAGTATTTTTATACTTTTGTCTCAAACCATCTAATACAACTTTAGAATAACGCTCGTGGGACACAACCCATACAATAGTCTCAAAAACATGAAATAAAAGACATAACGTAAATGGTGGGTTTTCTCCTCTAATCTATGAGGACTCACCAAGATATTCAACTCCTTGCAACTTCTACAAACCTATCTCCAAGAGTAAAACTCAATATCCAAACCCTACATTTGATTAGTATGTAGGCAAAGTATGCGTTAGTACAAAAATGTTATTTAGCTTACCATAAGAGCATAAGACAAGGGTTAGTCAATATAAGACATAATCCAAAATCATATGAAATACTTCATGAAACATCAATAATAAGCATAAGAGACAATATCATCATAATAAACAAAGTCTCCAACATAAGCATCATATAAGCATTCTTTGAATCTTAGTCATCTATACCATAGTAGAACCATTCTCAAGTAACCTAAAAGCATACTTGTGCAATGCATGGATAGCATCCCATAATAACACCCAAGCTAAGCATCCCTTTTTGGTCATCTTAATCATAGTGTATATGCATGGTCAAGTCTTGAACGTTTCTACCATAAGGGCACCATACTCCTAAGTAACCTCAAAGAACACTTGTGCAATGCATGAAAGGCATCCCATACTACCCTTCACAGTAAGCATAACCATTAAGTAATCGTAGTCATATTCACCTTCCTTTGGTCTCATAATTGGGTTTCTTCATGTCGATAAGAGAATTATCACCTTTAGTCAATCACATCTTGGAAAGCAACTATAGCAACAACCCAAGCTAAACTACACCATATAAGATAACTCTTTATAACTAGCCTCAAGTCATACTTGTGCAATGTATGAATATAATCCCATACTACTATCCACACTAAGTACCTCTTTGACTTCAAAATTGGGGGAAAACCTAGGAGGATCTATGGTGGAAGAGCCCATAGATGATTAAGCTAACATACCTTAATTTAAAGCCCTAACCAAGCTAGAAACAATGGAGGAAAATCTTCCCCTCTGGCTTCTTCTTCTTCTTCTCTTCTAGAGAGAGAATTATTTGGAGAGAATTTGGGTTCTTTGAGGAATGAGTTAATTGATTTAGTTTAAGGGTCTATTAGGCTTTATAGTTGATTTAATAAGTAACTAACTAACTGACCTACCTTAACCCCTGACTAATTACTAATTAATTCCCAAACCCCTAACTTAAAAACTAAACTGAAAAAATGCCCTTGACTGACTAACCACCCATCCACGGACTGTGGATAGGTCTACTAGCCATACTGCACACTCGTAGGTAAGGTACTGTGGCTAGAATTTGCCGGACCACTCCGGCCTTGACCCACGACTCCATCTACGGCCAGTAGGTGGCATCCATAGGTGGCTGAAATTTGACAGATTTTGGGGCTGTTTTGAGGTCCTCCTCAAGGACCCCTTGGGTGGTCATTGGGGGATCGTACCTTGAAGTTTAACCCCTAAAACCTCCATTCTATGTACGGGAATCATTTTTGTGATTTTTAATCCTCATAGCACACTCCAAAACTCTTAAGGAAAGCTCTAGAACCCTCTATTTCAACTTACTAGTTTCCGAGGCGTAATAGTAAGCTACCCATAGATTTAAAGCCACCATAACTTGACAAAGAATCTCCCAAAAATTTGAGGAAGAAGACTTCGATTCTCCAAACCCTAGCTCCAATTCTACACTTCTTCTTCATTGAGTTTTAGAGAGAGCAATAATGTGAGGAAGATGAACTTTTGGTTTGATTTGGGTGTTTGAGTATAATGACTTAGTTTAGGTGTATTTTGACTTAAAATAACTTGTGTTCTTGTATAAAAGTAATACAAAATGACCCCACTTTAATAGGCATTAAAAAGGAAATTACTTAATTAACCTTCATTTAAGTGCCCTTCCCAGGTACCACTACAGGCCCTCACGAGCCATGGTGAGGACCACGAGTCTTGGTCCCACTCGTGAACTTGGAGGTAGTATATAGGCACATGGTGCCTTAAGATTTCAAGCCCAAGGCATTCCCACGATGGGCTCCATGAGCCGTTGTCAATACCACGAGCCGTGGTCCTTGAGGCAGTAGCTATGCTACATTGGGCCCCTAGCTCAAATGCCCAAGGCATCTTCAAGAGGGCCTCCACGAGCCGTGGTCAAGACCATGAGTTGTGGTCCCTCTCGTGGACCTTGAGGCAGTAGCTAGGCCACTTGGTGGCTACTTCTCAATGGTCAAGGAAACTCCATGTGGCCTCCCATGAGCTGTGGAAGTTGGGGGCAGTGTGCCCATGTTTGGGGCATCCTTGGCCTTTGGCTTTGGCTTGGCCCTTTTTGCCTTGGCACTTGCCCTTTGGCCTTGGCTCTTGTAGCCCTCATTTCAACTCTAGATGGTCTTCTAATCTATGGGGAGTCATTTTATGATTTTTTAAACCCTTATTTATTCTATTAGTTTTCGGAGTGCTACACTAACAATTAACAATACCCGTGAACTAAATTAGCCCATAATCACATGATTACACCCCAAGAATTGGGGTTTTAGATAGACATTACGAAAAGGTAAAAACCAGATGGTAAGTGTACATTCGTCCTTACGATGCTCCAATTCAAAGAATTTCAACGACCTACTTCCAATTTCTCAAAAAGTGAATTTCTTCAATCCCTCAAAGCTAAGGAAAGACTAGTGAAAAAATGTCTCCAGATTCTTTTCAAGAGTAAAAATTGATAAGCACTACAATAGATTATTCTTTCATACTAAATAAATGTTGAAGATTGTATTTATAGTCGCCAAAAATGTGTTGCGAAGAGTAAGTCGGTGAAGTAAGTCAGGCTCGCCGAACTACTCAGCGAGCCTAAATAAATGTTGAAGATTGTATTTATAGTCGCCAAAAATGTGTTGCGAAGAGTAAGTCGGTGAAGTAAGTCAGGCTCGCCGAACTACTCAGCGAGCCACCCTTTGGTCTTTTCTATAGCCCTTTTTCCTTGGTACTCAGCATCTTCCAGGTCTGTAACTTTGGGTGATCTATCTAGGCTTCGCGGAATCACTCAGCGATCTGCCGACTGCTCCTTTTCATCGCCAACTTAGTTCTTTCCTTTAAAGTTTGGCAAACTGGAACTTTTTGCGGTCTGATGAGCCACTCAGCCACACGCCGAGTGCTCTTAGCGATCCTCAGGTTCACCCTTCTCCATATATTGATCTTGTTTTGTTCCTTTTTACCAGTTAGTGTCCGTTCCTTGTTCTTTAATCCATATACCTGAAAATCAAGGATTTAACATCAGTTATTGGCGCAAATTAAGCATTTGAAGAAACTAAATCTATATAAACTAAGCCTAAATGAGTTCAAATCTTGTACTCATTAACATCCCTAACTTAAACTTTTGCTTGTCCTTAAGTAAAACTCAAGTTCAGTAGTTAAAAAAGGATGTCTGAAATAGTGCTACCTAAGACTCAATCATGAATACACACAACAAGACTCAACTTACTCATACAAGGATCAATTGTGCACTCAATGATTCAAGTTGTGACTCACCATTATCAAAGGTACTCAAGTTCACAATACTTGCTTCAAATGCAAATGCAAGTTCAAGCTCAACAAAGGTACTCAAATGCCCTCACAACAAGGATGATTCCATATTCACACAACATTCTTCAACTATTTATAGCTCCGGAATCACATACAACTCTCACACTCACAAGGATGAACACATTCATGACTTCACCCATAGGTTTGCCCTTATTTTCGAATCAACATTTATTTCAGCTCACTCTAGATCAAAAAGGTCTTTTCAAAGTTTATAACGGGGATAAGTGTAAAGGTATGGTCATTTAGGCTCAGGGGCTGCTATCCTCATGAAATGTGGTATGAAAATCAATTTCCTTCCTCTTTTTCAGCATTTTCACTCATGCTCAAAATTCACCCCATTATTCACTTCTAATGGAATACCAGACACCCCATTTCTTTTGCAACTTTCACAACTTTATTTCACAACCTTTTCATTCTTTTTCTTTTTGCTTCATTCTTTTCTTTCTCTTTTTTTTATATGGAGGGGTTCCATCTTTTTCAAGTCCATGGATCAAGGGGTACTTCTTCACACTTCTTGATTAACCTCCTCTTTTCACCACACCCCCAACTTAGGCTTTTAGCCTAAGTTGGCTATTCAAACAATTCACCCTTCATGAGGATTATGGGTGAATGGATAAAAAGGAGTTACAATTGCATCACGTTTCTTCCAAAAAAAGGATAAGGCTCAAATGGGTTCAAGCAAAGTTCACACATCTCACAAGGTTTGCCACAAAAGAGGTATAAAGTCAAATTGTTTCACTCTTCAAAATTGTTCCCTAAGATCATATAAAGAGTTTACATCACTTAGTCAACCAGAGCAACGAGGTAAAGTCTAGGTGTCATTAATCAAGGTTCAAAGTAAGCTCATCACACAAGGCATTGGCACCAATATCAAACAAGACTCCACACTTTCGCTAGTGTGCAATGTTCATCACATGAGACTCAGTGGGTAATCGACTAATCACAACGAGAAGTAAAAAGTTCACACATTATCTATGCAACATCATTTGGCCTCATTACAGCGATGCATTCATTTTTGTTTAATTAAGAGCACTATTCAAGTCATTAGTATTGATCATGACCGATACTCAAATTTGTACAAGAACAACCACATTCGTACACAACAAGAGTGGCAAAAATTTTCAGATGGTTGAAAAACCATTTTCATTCATAATAAGAAGCAACAAGCTGAAACATCCATAAGAAAATATCAACACACAATTCCAAACACGAAAAAACCCAATAATATATACAACAGATAGTTAGAAGAGGTAGGTATGGAAATACCTCACCCCATCACTCACAAAAATGCAGTTGTCCTCAAATGCAACAAAATAATAAACGTCAATAAAAATAACAGAGAAGGAGCTAAAGAAAGGTCATGTCTACACGGTCTCTCCATATATTGGGGCATCAATGCCCGGGGATACACTCTGATCCTGGACCTCAGCGCACAGTGTAACATCAACACTAGCTCCCCTCTACCCAACCATGATTGTACTGCTAATGAAATCTACATGGCTGACTGTATAATGGCCTCCTCAACTTTTGTAAGGCCCTCAAAGGTAGGCTCCTCATTGACACGGAGCTGCTCCTCATCAGTCTCAGCCTCTGACTCGATAACAGCCACCTGCTCAGCTCGTACCTCATCTTCGGTGGTAGTCGAAGGCACATCATCATCAGCTGGCATGTCGGGGATCTCCACAGTCCCAAAAATCAAGAACATACCTGTGGACTTCAACTAGTCCACATCGTTCCTCAACTCAGAAATTGCGGCCTTTAGAGCCATCATCTCATCAGTGTCCCCCTGACCTTGCTCATAAACGGCCATCCTTGCTGCAAAGGCATCAATAGACATACTAACAGGTGTCATAAAAGTAGTAAGGGCCCTCTCAATCATCCCAGGAACTCTGGTCTTATACCTAGAGGCACACTTATCAGTATAATAGGCTAGCTACCCCATCCATAGTATCGCAGCTAGGGTAAGTTGAGTTTGGGATGTAGTGGCACTAGCAGCACACCTATGAGGCATGGGAGTTGTGGAGGAACCAGGTGTCATAGAAGGGATAACACTAGATATACATGAAGGCCCAGGGGTCGGAGCAGACAATACTGCCTCTGCAGGTAATACAGCCTCTGCAGGTAATACTGCCTCTGCAAGTAGTGTCTCAGTATCAACAACTGGGGAAGAATGCACCGAGGCTACCTTATTCTTCTCAGCCTCATCATTTAAGTATTCGGCCTCAATGCGCCGGATTTCGATAGAGGGGGTTGGAATCACTTCCACGTCCTTCTTCTCATCGCGGGGAACTTGAGCTCGTCTGCACAATTCAATGATCAAAACCGGGAATTAAAGAGTTGTTTCATGTTGTCTTGCCCTCGTGGTCATTTCTTGGCCAATGATCATACTCAAATTTGTAATCCTTCCCTCAATTATGCAACCAAGACATGCTACTTTCGTGTGGCGGAGGATAGGTTCATTCTGGGATGACATGATAGTGCTTCTAATAAAGCCAAACCAGTACCTTATTGCTATGTTGAGTTCTTTCTTTTCTATGGGCGCTCCATCCTCGATCCACCTAGGAGTACTGTCAAATAACAGAGGGGTTTCATTGGAATTCATAGCTAAGGTGTGGTAGCTCTTCATCCATGGATATAATTCATCCATGGAGTCCTTTCAAAACTCAATTTCAAATATAGAAATTCTCCAAAAGCTAGGGTTTTGCTCTAAGTCATGGATTCCTTTCAAACACAATACTATTGATTTAATTACCTTATATTATGATTGAATTGATGTGTTGTTATGGTTTTATGATTATATCTCCCAAGATTCCATGAAATCTCCGTATTCCTGATTTATGACCCTATGATGTGGGTGAAAATAGAAGGATATTATGAGATTTAGCTTGTAGTAATTGAGCTAACTGATTATGTTATAATCCATGTCTAATGTAGTAATTGTAGCTGTGCTAATTGAAGTTGATCCTTGATCCTCGAAGGGTGAGTTATGATGTTATGCATGATTATGAGATTTATGTATATGCTTTAAGAACACTTTGAGAGTGAAGTGTCCATGATTATGATGAGTTTGTTGTTTTGATTGAAAGGGTATTCTCATGAGCATATAGTGAAGATAATGTGAAAGGTTTTCTCACATAATGGATATTCTAGGTTGAACGGATTTCTCACTTAATTGAGTCTAATATGTAGACATGGATGGTGGAAGGTTATTCTCACACATGATCTAATGAGCTATTCTAATGAAACAAGTTATGACTTAATAAGTACTTAGTGGGATAAATTCTTAGCACCGAGTTGATAATGAATATGAGATGGAGGCCTTCTGGTTAAGAAAGGCCGGGTTTCTAGAAGAAATCTCATGAGATGGAAGGTCTCCTATTAAGAAAGGTCAGGTTTCTAGTAACAATCCCCTTATCCCATGAACTATGCACCCCAATAGGTTATTTAGCTAGTGGATCCACCTAAAGATAATAAGTTATGGTCTTACCTTAGGCAAGTAGGACACCCCTTTTTTGTGTGGGTAACACCGGATTCCATGTTAAGCTCACATAGTCAATGTCGGTTAAGGGTTACTCCCACTATGAACAAGAATATGAATTATGAACTATGATTACTCAAGGAGCTATATTTAGCATGGGTAGGATTGAGATCTTATTCATGCATTGCACAAGTATGAATTAAGGGTACTTATGGTATGTTTTACTTATGATATGATGATCTATGTAATGAATATTCTTATGACTTATGCTTTCCCTTTACCTTCAAAATGGTGCTTTAACTTAGTAAATTGCATGCATTCAACTAAAATATCCCTTTTAGCATGTTTTAATGATTTTTATGCATGACTATCATACTTAGTGCATTTTTGTACTAACCCATATTTTCCTACAGTTTCCCAAGTGTCGGGTCCAGTTCTCAAAGAGGTCCCCATTATGACTAGAGCTTGAATTTTTTCATTTCTCCTTGCTTGTTGGTGAGTCCTCATAGTTTGAGGATGGATATTATCATTGTACTTCCTTTTCTTGTATTTGACTTTCGGATAATGTTGTATGGGTTGTGTCCCTATTTGATTCAAGATTGTAAGAGATGGCTAATTGAGAAAAGTCTAGACTTCCGCTTTATTTTTATGAAAAACTTTTTAAGACTGGAAATGTGTTTTACTCTTTTTGTTATAATACTTTATGTCATGATATGCTAAGTGGCTTACATGATGGCCTTCGTGGTATTATGTGCCTTGTTACGTCTAGGGGGTACCCTTGGGTCGTGACAAAGTGAGAGGTCACAAGAAAATATGTGAGCCTAGGAACCCTTCACGAAGGCCACACGAATGGGAATGGCACCACGATATGTCATGCTACCCGTGGTGGCTCACAAAACCAAGCCCAAAAATGCTTCGCTCCAACAAACACTTACACGACTAGTAAAAAGGTCAAATAGTTGTGGTGATAGCCGTGGAGGGGAGGCAGTAGGAAGCCAAAATCATAACCCTCTACACAAGTTAATTGACGGCTCGTGAAGTCTTTAACGGGCCGTGGAGATGGTCATAAAGGGAAAATGGTTTAAGGGGTGGTTTCAAGCATCTGGTCAAAGACCACGGCCACAACAATAGGCCGTGAAGTCCTTGACAGGTCGTGGAAGCCTCCATCAAGAGGTTGGGTCAGCTTTAAGTCAAAGGGCATTTGGGTCTTTTCCAAATTTCTTTAAATTAATACTCTGTGGTTTTACCAATTCCTAGGACCCCTATATGAGTGATTTTTACCCCAAAACTTACCCATTCAAGTCATTCTCTGAAATTCACCAAAAGAAATTGTGTTATTCCTCTCCAAAATATTTCTCTCTAGAAGTTTGAAGAAGAAAAAGCGTTCAAGCTAGGTCTTAGGGTCAAGTCTCCATTCTTGAAATTTTTTGTGGGCTTTGGTAGAAAGGATGACCGTTTTTTCATCCATGCAATCCTTACATCCATGGAGTCCCTAAGTTCTACCAATTGAAAGTAGAAATTCCCCAATTTGAGTTAGGGTTTTCTTCTAAGTTGTGGGTCTTTGTGTATGTTAATTCAATTGATTGAATTATAATTTATTATGCATGAATTGAGATGATTACATGATTTTATGATGAATTCACATGTACCCATGCTTAACCCTTGTTTCTAAGATGAAATTGTGTAAATGGGTTTTAACTTATGAAAGAAGAATTTGTGGATTTATGTGTATTCTTATAGGATAAATAAGGTACATTATGAAATACTTTGAGATTGAAGAATATATTATGATTATGATATGATGAATTTCTTTGAGAGTGAAGCATATGTTGTGAATTGTTGATTACTGATGTAATTGTTGCTCAAGAGATCCTTCCAACATGATTTTTTTTATGTATAAATGTGAAAGACTTTCTCACATTGAATGATTCTTGGTTGAAAGGATCACTCGCCTAAAGTGAATCTAAATTTAGGAAAATTTGAGAATTATCAGGCAAGAAGTGATTACCCATGACCCCTAATGAGAAGAATAAGAGGCGATTACCCATATTCCATAGAGTTGGACTAGAGGCGAGTACGTGTGATCCTAAGAAAAAGACAAGAGTTGAGTACCCATGTAATATGATATAAAGACAAGAGGGGAGTACCCATGTCACATGATGAAATGACAAGAGGTACCTATCCATGATCCTAAGTAAGAGGGACTAGAGGCGACTATCCATGATCCCAAAGTAAGAAAGGCTAAAGGTGATTACCCATGCTCCCTTATAGGAAGGCAAGAGGCTATTCCCCATGTCTTTAAAAGATAAGTTATAATATGTTATGATAGGTGATGAGCTTGGATTGTTTCTTGAGTTTTCCTTCTAGGATGAGTAAGACTAGTGGTGGATTACCCATATCTTGACTAAGTATGAATTGAGGATAATTCAAAAAGTACCCCTTATATTTAAAATGATCTATTATGTGCATTGATTATTTTTATGACTTCTGTTGTCTAACTCTTACGTTATATTTTTGCAGGTTATCATATTTCGTATATATTTGTACTAACTCATACTCTGCCCCACATTTCTCATCCAAATGTAGGGTTCGATGTTCTCGACTCTCATCCCCGTGGCTTGGATTTATAGTAGAAGAAGATTTGAAGATTGGCGAGTCCTCATTCATCTGACGATATGGCAACTACATTCCTTCTGTTCTTTTCATCTTGATTTTGACCGTTGCTGTATGGGCTGTGTCCCAAAATTTTATTGAACTAGATGGTTTTTGAGACAAGTGTATTAGACTTTTGCTTCGTTTTATAAAGCATTGGTTTTGTTTGAAATGTTTTAAATCCTATCGATATCTATTATCTAGACAATGAATGTTAAGTGGCTTATATGAAGTCTCTTGGGATCTTGTATGTCATGTTACATCTAGGGGGTGCCCCTGGGTCGTGACACCCAACTGCCCCTAGGGAATAACTGTTGACCACAAATGACTGCCTGAACAACGGACCGTGGTTTGTCCGCCGGTCCGTCCTGCTGGTCCATCGTCTAGTGTCAAGGGGTGGAATCTGAGGCCATGATCAACATACCTAATCCATGGACCATGTACCCAACGACGATCCATTGGTCCAGGCCGTGGTTATTGAATATTTGAGCCACATTGGTCAGCCAATCCACGAACCAAACCTATGGTCTGTGGGTTGCTTCGTGGGCCGAGGTTTGCCTCCATCGAATGGCACCAAATCTTTTTAAAAACTGAACTTTGCGCATTCTCGAATCCGAGGTATTACATTATCTCCCTCTTGGAATCATTCATCCTCGAATGAGATTCAAGACATCATAAGAGTGGTGGAAACTAAATCTAACATCCCATCATGCATGCCATTCACATAACCAGGAGGAAACATCAACTCCAAGATAAAACATGTTAAAAAAAACACATAATGAAGGCTAGATGCAACTCATACTCAAATGTACGTAAACATGTTGAAATCAATCAAGTAAACTCATTTTCTCAAAACTTAAATATTTTCATGAATATGCGTAAATGAGGAAATCATGGGATTACCTAAGACACATGACCCCAAAACAAAGAGGAAATCATGAGGAACGCATTACCTCAAGCTAGAGTAAAAGGAAAGAGATGATCATATCGAGACATCATATCGGCCTCGGCCTGCCAAGTAGTACCCCCAACTAACTTATTTCTTCAAAACACTTTCATGGAAGCAACTTATTTATTTCTCAACTTCTTGACATGCCGGTCTAAAATCTCAACCGGAACTTCCTCATAGGAAAGATTCTCCTTAACTCCCAAACCTTCTAAGGGAACTATGGATGTCGAATAACGTATGCATTTCTTCAACATAGAGACATGGAAAACTAGATGCACCGACGCCAATTCAATAGGTTCACAAAAAAACCTTACCAACACGTCTCAAAATCTGATATGGGCCTACATATCAGGGGCTAAGCTTCCTCTTTTACCAAACTTCATTACACCCTTCATGGGTAAAATTTTCAAGTAATCCCAATCATGAACATCAAACTCGAGATCTCTTCTCCTTACATTGTCATTTGACTTTTGCAGACTTCGAGTCGTGTTCAACCTTTCTTTAATAATTCAAACTTTTTCTATTGCCTCATGTACCAACTCGGGAGCTATTTTGGAAACATAACCAAACACAAACCAACCTATAGGAGATCTACACCTCCTACCATACAATGCCTTAAATGGAGCCATACCACTACTCAAGTGATAGCTATAGTATATGCAAACTCAATCAAAGGCAAATGGTCATCCCAATTACCTATGAAATCAATCACACAAGCTCTCAACATTCCCTCCAAGGTTTGGATATTACACTCCACTTGCCCATCAATTTGTTTATGAAAGGCCGTTCTAAGCTTACCATGAGTACCACGACTCTTCTGAAAAGATCTCAAAAGGTGAGAAGTGAATTGGGTACCAAGATCTGAAATAATGAACAAGGACATTCCATGTAGCTTTTACCATTTCTCTCAAGTACAATTTAGCATAATCTTTCACCGAATAGGGAACCTTGATAGGAATAAAATGATCCGATTTGGTCATTCGATCTACTATGACTCAAATCAAGTCATGTTGTTACCGGGTGCGAGGTAAATCAAAAACAAATCCACATTGACCTTTTCCCAGTTCCAAGTAGAATTGCTAATGTCTTTGGATAAACCTCCAAGTTTATGATGCTTAACTTTCACTTGTTGAAAATTAGGACACTTAGCCACAAATTCGGCAATATTCCTCCTCATTCTATTCCACCAATAGATCTCCAGAAAATCATGGTACAACTTGGTAGCTCCTGGATAAATGGAATACTGAGAACTGTGGGCTTCTGATTTGATTTTTTTCCTCAAGTCATCTACATTAGGAACACACAAATGACCTTCATATCTATATACACCATCTCCTCCTTTGGATAAAGACTCTATGCTTTTTTTAAGTACAACTTCTTTCGATTCAATAAAAATTGGATCAAGACCTTGCTTGGCTTTCATATCTGCCGCTAAAGACCATTTTTGAACTATTGCGGACTAAAAAACCACCATAGGTGGAGTCTGATGAGTCCATGATTTGGACTCATTTAGGACTTTATTTTAATAAATTTAGTGTCCTCAAATGCATATTTTGTCTCAATAACTAATTTAAATCCTTGAATTTAGGGTATTTAAACTAAGGGACAAAGCATGGACACTATTGAGCAAAAAGGAACAAGGTATGTGAAAGAATGAAGAAACGAAGGCCTGAGAATCACCTAAGCCATTGGGCGAGCCACCGAATGGACTTGATCTTGCCTAATGTTTCAGTGTACCAAGCCCTGAAGGAGAAAATCAAGTCGGCGATAGAGAGGAGCAGTTGGCGAGTCGCCGAACAGTTCCACGATGTAGTGTTATATTGCCCAAAGTTACAGAATGCAAAGATGGTGAAGGCCAAAGCAAAATGGCGATGAATTAGGCCAAAGGGCAGATCACCGAGTGGATTGGCGATCCCAACTTATTGCGCCTAGTGGTCCTTCGCAACACATTTTTTAACAACTATAAATAGTTGTTTGAATTTTTAGCTTAGTATCAATGAATCAATTATCTCATTTGAACATTAGATTTTTTTAGTTTTTGAAGTTTGAGTCTTAGAATTGTTTTTGGAGACATTTTTCCTTAGCTTTGAAGATTTGAAGATTTCCATTTCTATGAAATTGGAAGTGGGTGTTGAAGATTTTTCAACTTAGACATTTGTAAAGACAATATCAATCTTACCCAGTTAATGGAAACACCAGTTGGTAACGATTTTTACGTTTTTACTATTTCTAGCTAAAACCCTAATTCTTGGGGTGTGATTATGGGTTGAATTAACTGCTGGGTATTGCTAATTCATAGTTTATTTGTTATTTATAAGTGATTTCATTCACTAGTTATGGTTGAATTTAATGGGTTGTAGTTGCAAATACGATCTTCACTTCGTGTTTTTACCTTGCTCGAGAGAGGTTTTAAAACTAAAATTACTGAATCGATGGTCTGTGGGTATTGGGTTGTCATGTGTTCAGCTCGAGAGAGTGAACCCTAAACCCTTTTAGACACATTCATCTTGAGAGAGTGAATGGACTAAAGCGAAGGTTGTGCTTCATTGCGGCTTATTGGTGTTCGAGAGAAATCAATTTGATTCGGGGTAAATTGTTAAAATGAAAGTATATCTCCACTAAAGTCTAGCTTATTCACTGATTTGCAGCGGTTTACTATTAATTGCAAGTACCCGGTTGTTTAACTTAGCCCATAATCCTATCACATCACAAGAATCCTGTCTCCATATTCATATTTTTGTACTATTTGCTATTTTTAGTTGATAGTTGACTACAAACCCACCTTTGATATTTGACAATTGTGTCATCACTCCTAATTTGATATGTTTTTATTCTTAAATGTCATTAGCTATGATTGACTTCAGTGAATTCTTGCTTTTCTATTGATTCTCGATTACAAACCACTCCCTTGGGACTCGACCCCAACTCACTAGTTCGGTTATATTACTATAGAACGATCATGGACGTTTAGTATTGGATGAAGCATCCGGATATGTCAATTAAAATGGCGCAGCTACCGGGGAGTGTTGCTACTTTAGAATCTTTAGCTAAGTTAGATTTTGCTCCTGTTAGTTATAGCTATATTTCTATAATTTATTGTTTTTTTTTCTTGTTTGTGTATCGAAATAGGAAGCAAGAGTGTTAATGGCAGCAATGGTAGCCAAGTAGGCCACCAAGAAGACATCGGTAACCTTAACGATGTCAATGAGCCTAATGCTAATGACCCCCATCTTATGGGTGGTATTGGTGCCATTCGCTTGCCTCCGGCCGAAGGGAATGCAGTGTTCCACATCACAAGTACCATGTTGCATCTCTTGCAATTGAAGGGGTTGTTCGGTGGTTCGGATCATGAGGATCCCCATGAGCACATTAGATTTTTTTTTTTATGTTTACAGACCCTTCTCTTTCAAGAATATCTCCCACGAATCGGTTTGGTTAAGGTTGTTCCCGTTTTCTTTAATGGGAGAAACATGCAAGTGGCTGGCTGAATTGCCACGTGAGTCAATCACTTTGTGGGAGGAGTTGGTTACCGCATTTCAAGTGGGATTTTTCCCTCCCTCGAAGATGATTACTCTTCGGGAAAACATTCGGTGCTTCAAGCATCTAGAAGGCGAGCCGATACATGAAACTTGGCTGCGATTCAAAAACATAGTGCTTCAATGCCCAACCCATTGCTTGCCTGGTAACGTGTTGCTGTAATATTTTTACCGGAGTCTTGATTCGGTAAATAAGGGTGTTACTTACGAACTTTCTCTGGGAGGTTTGATGTCGCAACCTTATGTAATAACGGCTCAACTTTTGGATGACATGACTACCATAAACAGGGCGTGGTATACCTGTGAAGACCAAGTCTCCCTTATCATGTTTAAACTAACTAAAGAGCAGATATAGAAAGACCAAGAGAGGGACCAGAACATGGCCAAGATAATAACACAACTTGACATTTTGTCCAAATATGTCATGGGAGCTGGTGCTTGGAGTGTCAATGGCGTTGGTGTCAGGTGTGCAAATCCTGACTAGGCAAAGTTTAAAGCTTTGTACAATGAAGAGATCAATTTCCTGACCAACCAAGGTGGTGGTTATCGTTCAAATAACCGTAGAAAGGGTGGTAACCAAGGTTGGAAAGATCGTGACCGAGAATGGAGAGACTGGAATCCTAACTAGAAGGATGGGGAGAAGGATAGGTACATGCCTCCCCATGAGCACCAAAAGCCAAAGGATTCGGAAGGTGGTTGGATTGAGGATATGTTTTCTCGTATCTTCTACAAAGTTGAAGAGTCAGACAAGATTATAAAAGAAATGAAAGAAGATGTGTCTACCCTTAGCCAGTCCGGCACCTCCCATTCAGTATCGATCAAATAGTTGGAGACGCAAATGGGTCATATATCGTCTCATCTCAACCCAAGACATCAAGGGGGTTTGACTAGTGATACTATAGCTAACCAAAATATTGAGGGTTGAATGAGGACTTGCGTCGTGCCACGACATTAACTAAGGCGCTACTTGGGAGGCAACCCAAGTTTTATTTCTTTTTTTTTAAAGTGTAAAATAACAGTGTGTTGATTGTGCTGGTTAAAGTGTGGGAAGTGTTTGAATAATGCAGGTTGGCAAGCTAAAGTTCCAGTCGGTGTATAGCCGAAGAGGTTGGCAACCCCGATCTAGACCGTCGTTGGACTCAAGAGAACTTCAACTTGGAGTTTTTAAAACTCGATAAGCCTAGGAAATTATTGGCGAATCGCCAACCAGGTTGGCAATCTCAATTTAGCCCGCTGTTTGGACCCCAAAATTAATTGGAAGTCTTGTAAAATTTGGCGAGGTAAGTGTCTACTCGGTGTATCGCCAAGTGGTTCGGCGATCACGACTAATGTCGCCGAATGGGTGAGAACTAAATGATTTTTAAGGCCAAAGGTTTAAACTTTCACACTATTTCACTCTCCCTCACTTTTAAACTTCCCAAACTCATACCCGCACTTTAGCTTTTATATTGTTCACACTTTTACTGTATTTTGGTCATTGATTTGTGCTCGGATTTGGAATACATTGCCGCCTAGCATTTCAGTCTTGATTATTCGGCATTAAAGGTTGGTTTTTACAAATCCCGAGTTAACTTTTGAGAATTTTTACTCATTTACAAATAATATTATCTTGTTGATATGTGCTGGGCCTCTGAGATAGGATTAGAATGCTTAAATGCCTGATTAAATTTGAATATCTTGCCAGTATTGTGTATAATGTTGAAATCCCATTTTTTGGTGCCTTAAAATGAATTAAATTTTGTGGGGTTGTGCTTGCATGTCATTGGGTTTCGCTGGGTGAAGTCTGAGTTTCCCATATTTGTGCGAAATGATGTAATTTGCTCAATGATAGAAATGGTGACATTATTCTTAAGGGCAAAACTCGTCAATTAGCCAAATTTGGAAAAATCAGGAGAAGTCTAGGTATTCTCTTGGGCAATGGGTGTTATGGATCTTGCTTTAATTTTAGTTTTTCTTGGTATTATTTTGTTTTCCAGGGTTGTGGGGTTGAATTCGAGAAGTTGGGTTGAAAATAGGCAAGTTGGGTCGTTTGGCGAGTTGGGTCGAGCTCACCAAGCCACTCGATGGTTTGCCTAAAGTCGCCATCTCACCTTTAATTTCATGATAAATGGGTACTTTAGTTCTGTAACTTTCAGCGAGTAGCATGAGGTCGCTGAAGGCACTCAACGACTCGCCGAAAGTGTTCTTGATCGCTCTTCCATCTGCACCCCTTCAACCTTTTGACACTGTATTATTCGGCGGGATGACCTTTCCTCGCTGAATGCTATCGGCGATTCACCGAAAGGTCTTTCCCAACGCTGACTTGTCAATGTTTTAAAGCCAATCCTTTCGGCGAGCCCGATCTAGCTCGCCAAAGCGATTCGGCGACTCGCCGACTGGATCAGAGACTATGTTTGCAACTCTTTTTCTGTAATTTTGCTTGGATTGAATCTAACTTTGTCCCGATGTTTTGCAGAAATGGCTAGACCTAATGTTGCAGGTATAGACATACCACCCCAAAAGAAAGTAAAGGGGATTACTATCAATGACGGTGTAGCTACATCCAAGTGCAAAGCTGCCAAGCTTCCCACAACTGGTGGGAAAGGCAAATGAAAAGGTAAGGCACCTACATCACTAGAGGTCAATTCTAATCGTGAAGGCATCTATGCCACCCACCTCCCGACCTCTGAAAGTGAGGGAGAGCACCAAAAGCAGAAGAATGTAACTTCTAAGGATGATGAGTTGATAGCAGCACAAAGGGTAGAGATGTGCTCCGAAAGGATGAATGATTCATCTAGGGTAACGACTCCTCAGGCCACAAATTCTCCTCCTCCAGTTCCAGAACAGACAGTGGTGCTGGCACCACAAGTTCAGGGTCCTCCTCCTAAATCGATGAACATATTAAAGACTAAGGGGCTGAGGAGGATTATTGAAGAGAAGCGCATGTCAACTGATGGAGTGATTGATAGGCACCCGGAGATTATGAGATGTCTAAAGCATCATAACTTCCAGATCTTCACCAATCCCCATGGACCATATATTCCAAATTGGGTCTGGGAGTTCTATTCTTCTTATAGATCCTTGATACCATAGACGAAGAAGCAATCAACAATGGTCAAACCGGTTGTCTATTTAGTTGTCCAGGAAAAACAAGTCAAGTGTGGTAGCGAGGCTATTAATGTTGTCCTAGATTGTTCCAATGACACTGATGACGGGTGCCAACCTTTGATTAGGACAATGACTTTAGAGAACATGAAAAAATGGTTGGCCCCTCTTATCTAAGACGGTATTCCCAGACGGCCCCTCTCAACATGGTTTGGCTTCATCAGCAGCACTATCATGCCATCCCAGAAAGAGTCGATCCTCTGCCTAGCTAAGAAAGCTTGCATGGGTTGCTTCATAGAGGAGACCAGGATAAATATTGGGATCACTATAGCACAGGAGATGGTCTTGAGGGCCAAGGAGCGCGAGACCTGTCTTCCCTTCCCGGTATTATTCACTGAGCTGTGCAGACGGTCTTGGGTTCCTAGAGATGCAAAGAAAGATATGGAAGTGATTCCCACATCCTTTACTGATATCTGGAGGATCGACGCTAAATATATGAATGATCAAGCTAAGAAGAAGAAGGCAGCCTCGATGGACTCTTCCCCGGATGTGGACACAGATTCAATACCTATAGAGGATTAGTTGCCTACTCCGGCCCACGGGCCTTCATGTATTTCTTCTGTTGTACCTTCTGATGTTGCTACTTCTTCTACTGCTGCAGTGCCTCCTAGACCTGCTGCTGCTGTCTCCCGGACTCCGATCACCCAGGCTTCATTACTCTGAATAGGACAGCTTGCCCATTCTGTTGATCGCCGGGTTGCCAGACTTGAAGCCTCAATTCCGAGCATGATTGAGACTGCCCTGGCTGATGTTATGACAGCATTGAGCGCTGCCATTGATGCCGCAGCGGCAAGGATAGCAGTGTGTGAGCGTGGCGAAGGGGACACCGAAGATGGCACAACCTTAAAATCTGTTACAGTTGTGTTATGGAGCGATGTGGATCAGCTAAAATCCACCGATATGTCCATGATGTTCGGGACGGTGAAGATCCCAGATGTGCCAGAGATGCCTCCGGCTACTACTGGAGATGAGGTTAGAGTTGAGTAGACAACTGATCCCGAGTCTGAGGCAGAGACTGATGAGGAGATGTTTGACGAGACTGATGAAGCTTCATATGAGGGCCTTACTGAGACAAATGAGGCCATGGAAGATGCTGTTGTGCAGGCTTTTTTGGTAGATACACCCTTGGCAGTTCCTAGTGCAACTACTATTCCATCTAAGGCAACCTCAGGTACTGAGGCCCTAGACAAGACTAATACACTGGACACTGATGCCTAAACAAATGGAGCAACTGTGTAGATAGGATCCCCCCTTTAGCTCCTTCTCTGTCTTACTTTATTTTGACTTATGGATATTTATTTTGTTTGCATTTGAGGACAAATGCTTTTACTTCTGGTGGGGTGAGGCCCACCTTTTGTGATCTTTTGTGACTCTCTTGTTATATTTATTTGATGGGTTTTTGAGCTAAATATGTGTTGTACACTGCTTTTTGTGGAATATTTGATCTTGTGGCTCCTTTTTTTTAATTGTAAATGATTTTTGACCTTTTTGGAAAAAAATTGCCACCTCTTATTTGTGTTGAATGTGGCTGTTCTTTTGCAAATTTGAGTATCAATTTTGATCAATATTGATGACTTGAATAGTGCTTATAATCGAACGAACATGAATATGCGGCTACGATGAGGCCATATGCAGTTGTATAGTGAATATGTGAACTCTTTGCATCTCGTTGTGACTAGCCAAGTACTGGATTGAGTCTCTTGTGATCAACATTGCACACTAGCAAAAGTGTGGAGTCTTGTTTTGACATTGCTATTGATGGCTTGTGTGATGAGCTTACCGTGAGCCATGTGTGATGACACCTAGAATTTTCCCCATTGGTCCGGTTAACTAAGTGAAGCAATCTATTGAGCTCATATTAGGCAAACTTTAAAGAGAGTTAGCCAATTTGACATTATACCTCTTTTTGTGGCCTACCTTGTGAGTGTGTAAAGCTCTTTTGAACACCCCTTGACCCCTAACCTTTTCTGGGAAGAAACTTGATGAAAACATAACCTTCTTTGATCCATTACCCATAATCCTCATGATTTGTGACATGTTTGAATAGCCAACTTAGGTCAAAAGCCTAAGTTGGGGGTGTGGTGAAAAGAAAAGGTGAATATAGAAAATGCAAAGAAGTCCCTTTTGCCTATGTTTGAGAAAAATGGAACCCCTCCATATAAAAAAATGAAAAAGAGAGAGAAAAAGAAGAAATGAATGAAAAAGAAAAAGAAAGAAAAAGTTGTGGAATAAAGTTGTAAACATACAGAGAAAATGGGGTATCCAAGCAATTCATGGAAGATGAATAATGGGGTGACTTCTGAGCACAAATAAGAATCATGAAGGAAAGGACAGAATGTGTGGTTCACATCACATTTCATGAGGATTACAACCTATGAGACTAAATGACCATACCTTTGCACTCAGCCCCTTTACGAGCCTTGAAAAGACCTTTTTGATCTTGAGTGAGCTGAAACAAGTGTTGGTTGAAAAATACAGGTAAACCTCTGGGTGAAACCATGCATTCTGTTCATCTTTATGAGTGAGTGTTGCATTTGATTCCGAAACTTTAAATTGTTAAACCATTGTGTGTGAATATGGAATCATTCCTTGTGTGATGACATTTGATCACTTTTGTTGAGCTTGAACTCGGATTTGAAGCAAGTAATGCGACCTTCAGCTTCTTTGGTAATGGTGAATCACAACTTGAATCTTTGAGTGCACAATTGATCATTGCATGAGTAAGTTGAGTCTTCTTGTGTCCATTTATGATTGAGTCTTATGTAGCACTATTTAAGACGTCCTTTTTGAATTGTTGACCTTGATTTTTACTTGAGGACAAGCAAAAGTTTAGGGTGGGGGTGTTGATGAGTCCACGATTTAGACTCATTTGGGGCTTTATTTTAATAGATTTAGTGTTCTCAAATTCTTATTTTATCTCAATAACTGATGTAAATGCTGGAATTTTAGGTTTTTAAACTTAGGGACAAATCATGGACACTATTGAGCAAAAAGGAACAAGGCAGCTGAAAGAACAAAGAAAAGAAGGCCTGAGAATCGCCTAAACTATTGGGAGAGTCGCCGAATAGCCGTGATCTCGCCTAATGTTTCAGTGTGCCAAGCCCTGAAAGAGAAAATCAAGTCAGCGATAGAGAGGAGCAGTCCGTGAATCACAGAATAGTTCTGCAATGCAGTGTTATATCGCCCAAAGTTACAGAATGCGAAGATACTCAAGGCCAAAGCAAAACGGCGATGGAATAGACCAAAGGGCGGATCGCCGAGTGGATCCGCGATCCCAACTTACTGCGCCGAGTGGTCCTTTGTAACTCATTTTTTGACAATGATAAATACTTGTTTGAATATTTAGCTTAGTATCGATGAATCAATTAATTCATTTGAACATTAGATTTTTCAGTTTTTGAAGTTTCAGTCTTGGAACTGTTTTTTGAGACATTTTTCCTTAGCTTTGAAGATTTGAAGATTTCCATTTCTATGAAATTGGAAGAGGGTCTTGAAGATTCTTTATCTTAGACATTTGTAAAGACAATATCAATCGTACCAAGTTGATGGAAATACCAGTTGGTAACGATTTTTACCGTTTTACTATGTCTAGCTAAAACCCCAATTCTTGGGGTGTGATTATGTGACTATGGGACAAATAACAAGAATAAAATCAAACTTAACAAAGAATTCTCAACTAACACCACTCCCCGGCAGTGGCGCCATTTTGATGTTTGACGTAATCAAAGACACAGCTTCCAAATCATGTGTTAACGATCGCGTGTAGTAATATAACCCAACAAAATGGGTTGGGGTCGAGTCCCTAGGGAGAGGTTAGTAGTCGAGAATCAAATAGAAAAGTAAAATTATGTTCTAATAAATCATAGCTATAATTATTTACGAATACCAACATACTAAATCTAAAAGTGACACGAATGTCAATTATCAATGGGGGGTTGTATTCAACTAAGAACAAAAAACAGTAAAAATAACGATGCGAAATAGGGAGACGGAATTCTTGGGATGTTATAGGAATACTAGATAAAATGAACAATCGGATAAATGCTATTGATAATAAATCTTGTGTATTTGTAACTAAGCTAGACTTTAGTGGGGGTTAATTTTCTCTCAAATAAATTACCACGAATCAACTTGGTTTCTCTCGAACACCGAGTTTCAGCAATTAAGCACAACCTTCTCCTTTGCCCATTCACTCTCTTGGGATGAATGTGTGGGAGAAGGCCTAGGATTCACTCTCTCAAGTTGAAACCACGACAACCAAATAACCACCGACTATCTATTTAGTAGTCTTGGTTTTAAAACCTCTCTCTGGAGTAAGCCAAAAAGAAGAAGATGAAACGTATTTGCAACTACAATTCCATTAAGTTCAAACACAATTACTAAACGAAATCACATTTATACAGTAAATAGACTACCAATGAGCAATATCCAACAGTAAATTTAACCTATTTTCACATATTCACACCCCAAGAATTGGGGTTTTAGCTAGACATTAAAAAGAGATAGAAATCGGTATCAAAAAGAGTTTCCATCAAATGGGTACAAGAAATAATCTCTTTGAACACGTCAAGGATAAATATTCTTCAAGACCCACTTCCAATTTCTTGGAGTTGAAAACCATCAAAATAGTCAAGCTCAAGAACAATGTCTCCCAAAACCTCTAAGAACTAAAACTGAAATATTCTCCAAAGTGATTTCTGAAAATGTAAAACATGATTTCTAGATGGATGCTAAACTAACAATTCAAACAAGTATTTATAATATTTGAAAATTTGTGTTGCGAAGGACCACTCAACGCAGTTAGTCGGGATCGTCAATGCACTCGGCGATCCGCCCTTTGGTCTGGTTCATCGCCTTTCAGCTCTTGCCTTCAGCATCTTCGCATTTTGAATCAATGGGAAATATGGTGTTGCTTCGCAGATCTGTTAGGCGATGCGCCGATTGCTCCCTTTCATCACCAACTTGATCTTTTCCTTCACGGCTCAGCATACTGGAACTTTGGGCGAGGTTAAGGCCATTAGGTTACTTGCCTAATGCATTAGGGGATCCTCAGGCCTTCATTTCTTCGTTCTTTCAGCGGCCTTGGTCCTTTTTTTTCTTGATAGCGTCCATGCTTTATCTCTCAACTCAAATACCTGAAACTTAAGAATTTACATCAATTATTAAGACAAAATATACATTTCAGGACATTAAATCTATCAAAATGAAGCCCTAAATGAGTCCAAATTGTGGACTCATCAATGTCAAATCTTAGTGATGACTTGCTCCGATCATAGATTTGAGAGAAATGATCCTTAAAAGAGTCTGTATAGGTTTATTCCCAAGGGGGAGATGACGTGGTTCGATAGAAAGGTCGTTGAGTGTTCTTGATGCCCATGATATAGGTTGGCTTGAAATTCTCACCTTGAGAGGTGTATTGAGTTAGGGAAGTTTAGTTCCATTTATGTAGGCTCATATGAGAACTTGAGTTGAGTTGGTAAGGTTACTTATGAACTAGAGTTGCTTAAGGAGTAGTCTTTTAGTGAAGGTTTTAGATGAGGGTTCTGCTTGCGAGGCCAAGGGCCAATAAGAGATCCCTATATCCTCATCCTTTTTTCTTGTATTCCTCCTTTAGCAATAAGATGATGAGTTCCTCACGATTTGTCCTTTATGGGAAGTCATGTGTGTTTTAGATGTTTTTGTAATTTTCTTATGTTATGCATGTTAATGAAATCTTATGTATTGGAAGAGAATGAGTTTTATATGATTGACTTTCCTCATGTTATTGTGCATTGGGTATGAGTTGCTTATTTTACTTAATGAGATGAATATATGAGCATGCCTTAGTTCGGAGTTGAGAGATTACTCCTTAAATGAATGCTTTTTTAGAGTAAATTGCATATGAGCTCCATGAGAGTGTGTTGCGCATGTTTTGAACATGAGTAAAAGTTTAAATTTCATGCATAATGGGTTGTTAGATGTAGTACATATTTCCTTGTGTTGCATTCGACATGTTTTGCTTGGAGATGAAGTCCCTCACTTCTTTATGTGCATTTAAATGAGTTGCATGCATGATGGGTTGCTAGTCTAGAGTCGTGACCTTAAGAAGTGCCTAAAATTTCATTCCAGGATGAATGTTTCCGAGGGTGAGATGTTTTAATACCCCGAAAACTAGTATGCTAAACTAGAGCTTGACGTAAGGGTTAGGGTAGTAGATATAACTTCATGTAAGAATGATGTCAGCTGCTCCATCATTGGGAAAAATATGTTATTTGGCACAATTGCGAGCTACTTAGACTTCACCCGACTAGACCCAACAACATGCATGCACAACCCCACAAAGTTTAACCAATTTTAACGCATACATTTACGGGAATTCAACAATCTAAACATTACGGGCAAGGTTTTTGAATTAACACAGGTATACCCATACCCAATTAAGATCAGAGAGGCCCAACACATATCAATAAGATAAGATCAATGGCGAATGCGTACAAATTCTAAGAAATAAACTCGGGGTTTGGAAAACCAATCTTTGATGATGATTAAACAAGATTGAAATGCTAGGCGGAAACTAATCCACTCCCAACACAAATCTGATGACTAAAACACTCTAAAATCTAAAAGGTACAGAATACGAAAGTGCGGGTGTGATTTTGGGAAGCTCAAAAGTGAGGGAAAGTGAAAGAGTTTGAATGTTTAAACCTTTGGCCTATAAAAATCGTCCTTCTCGCCCATTCGACGACTTTAGTTTTGCTCGCCTACCCACTCGACGATACACTGAGTGAGCAATTACCTCGCCGAGTTTTACTGGACCTCCAGTTATTGTGGAGTTCCAAACGACGTACTAGATCGTGATAGCCAACTTGGTCGGCAATTCACAAAATCATCTCATGGGCTCATCAAGTTATACAAACTCCAATTTGAAAATTCCTTGTATGGAGATGCACCGACTACACTCTTTGCTCGCCAACCTGCACTTTTCAAACACTTTCCACACTTTGACCTGCATAATCACACACCATTATTTGATAAAGCAAAAATAAAGCTATGAACACTTAGGTTACCTCCCAAGAAGCTTCTTAGTTAACGTCGTGGCACGACAAAAGTCCCCACTTAAATTCCATTAGTGGTGTTTGCCTCATTTTCATAAGGCGACCTTCTTTTGGCTCTGGGTAGAGAGAAACCAACACCTGGTCTATTTGGGACTTGATGAGTCCACAAATTGGACTCATTTAGGGCTATATTTTAATAGAAATTGTGTCCTCAAATGCTTATTTTATCTCAATATCTGATGAAAACCCTTCAGTTTTGGGTATTTGAAATTTGAAGGAAAGCATGGACACTATGTCACAAAAAGGAACAAAAAGGGCTGAAAAGAACTAAGAAATGAAGGCCTAGGATCGCCGAGTCCACTTGGCGAGTCATCGAAGGGTAATACTTCGCCTTTTGTTCCAGTGTGGTGAGCCCTGAAGGAAATCATCAAGTCGGCAGAAAAAGGGATCCATCGAGGCATCGTCGAGAAGTTCTGTGAAGCAATACCATGTCGCCCAATGACCCAGAGCATAACGATGCTAAATGCTGGGTAAGACAGTCATGAACTACACCAAAGGGCGAATCACCAAGTTGAGTGGCGATTCCGACTAACGACGTTGAATGATCCGCTGCAGTACAAATCAGTGAAAACTATAAATACTAGTTAGAGTTGTAGTTTTAAGTGTCGAAGAATTATTATAATTTTCATATTGAATAGTACTTTTTGATATTTTAGCTCTAAGTTTGAGAGGGTTTTGAAGACTTGAAGTTTAGAAAGGTTTCATTTTTAAGATTTAGATTTGGGTCTCTTGGATTCTTCAATCTTGGCCTGTATCAAGACTAAAATCTTCATACTCATTTGAATACAATCTCAATTTGGTGTCAATTTCTATCTCTTATACATGTGTGGCTAAAACCCCCAATTCTTGGGGAATGATTTAGAGAACATGAGTTAAGATAATTGTTGGGTCTTGCTTGCTGATAGTTTATTCATAGTTTAAATGTGATTTCGTTTAGTGGTTGTGGATGAACTTAATGAGGTTGTAGTTGCAAATATAATATCATATATGTGATTTTGACTTGCTAGAGAGAGATGTCGTAAAACTAAGACCACTAGATTGATGGCCAGTGTGAGAGGGTCGATATGAGGTTCAACTCGAGAGAGTGAACCCTAGTCCCATGTCCACACACTCAACTCGAGAGAGTGAGTGGGTTAAGGTGGAGGTTGTTCTTCATACGGCAAGTGGGAGTCCGAGAGGAACCCGCTTGAAACAGGATAAGTTACTCGGGAGAGAGCTTATCCCCCTTAAAGTCTAGCCTAGTCATAATTACTCTACGAGTTCTCTAAAAAAAGGATGTACGTAATGATTTAGTCTATCCTGTATTCCATTCACATCCCAAGAATATCCCTCTCATTACTTAGAAACCCTTGTTTATTTTGTTGTTTTTACTTACTTGTGACAAAATCCCTATTTTAAATTGACACTCTTGTGTCCCCTTTCATTTACAATGTTTTTAATCGTTAATGTCTTTAGCTACGACTAGTTAGAAATAAATTTTGTTATTCTATTAATTCTCAAAACCACTCCCTTGGGAACAATCAAAACCCTTGGTTGGGTTATTGTACTATTGGACGATCGTAGACACTTGCATCGGAAGTTGTGTCCTGGATTATGTAAACATCAAAATGACGTCGCTGCCGGGAAATGGTGTTATTTGGGAATTCTTAGTTAAGTAAAATGTTTGAATCTCCTTAGTTTTAGCTTTACTAATCTAAATTGTAGTTTTGTTTTGCTTGTTTTGAATATCAAAGCAGTGAAATAAGAATGGATGATTATTATGGGTACCATACAAACCATCCCCTCCTGAAACAATTGAACCTCAGGGACAACCTCGTGAAGTTCAAACAAGTAGGGAATGAGACAATTTAACAAATGTGGCTGAAGTTTCAATTAGTGCTACAACCCCGCCCATCTTATGGAAAGTTTGACAAGATGTTGTTGGAGTGTTTCTATCGGGGTCTTGGACCCAAAATTAGGAGCAAACCCGATCAACTTTTTGAAGGCGATATGCTCCACCATCCCTACGAAATTGTCGCAACACTCCTTGATGATATTGTTTAAAACAACAAGGAGGCCCAAAAGAAACACGAGTGGGACGCACTAGTGGCTCAAGTAGACGTTTTGTCCAAACGAGTCATGGTGTTTGATGTACAAGCCACGGAAAAGGAAAAGATTTTATTCCTTCGAGAAGGTAGACACGGGAAGAAGCATGAGGATATGCAAACGGATGATGCTCTTTCACTCATTCAACAAAAACATGAAGTGCAAGACAAGAAGTTGGATGAGATTAATGACAACATTGAAATATTGAATGAAACGTCTACCTCAAACTCCAAGACTATTCAACTGCAGGATGCTCAGATCACCCATTTGATGACATGTCACTATCCACCGTTCGTGTAGGACTCACCTAACTACACCATGACTGACTCTGAAGATGAAGAATAGTTGTTGACTTGCGTCATGCCACGACGTTTACTAAGGAGCTATTTGGGAGGCAATCCAAAACCCTTTCAATGCTTTAAGTTGTTATAAGAATACTGGTGTGTTGATTGCGCAGGTGGAAGTGTGAAGATTGAACGAGAAGCACAGATTGGCGAACCAATGGCCCAGAACCAATTCATGATGTGGTCTGCAAAACTTGGCGGGATCAAGAAGCTATTGGCGAGTCGCCAACCATATTGGCGATTGCGATGAAGACCGCTTTTTGGACCCTCACGCTGACTGAAGGTCCTGTAAAACTCGGCGAGTCAAGTGCTCACTCTGCGACTCGCCAAGAGGTTTGGCAATCAGAACTAATATCGTTGAATGGACGAAAATTGGACGGTCTTTTAGCCAAAGGTTTAAAAGTTTTCAACTTCATTTCCTTCCGTCACTTTTTCACCTTCCCAAACTCACACCTACACTCTAGTTTTGATACTACTTGCATTTTTCGGAGTATTTTGGTTGATTGATTTGTGCTTGGAGTCGCATTATAGTGCTCCTAGCATCTCAATATCCATTTGATCAGCACAAAAGGTTGGTATCCCGAACCCCATAACTATCTTGTCAAAATTGTACTCATTAGCAAATGTTTGATCTTGTCGAAATCTGTTCAACCTCCCTGATTGGTTTTAATTGTTTATGTGTCAATTTTTCTTTGATAACCCCGCCTTTATTGCCTTAACTGTGAAATCTTATTCTCCAATGCATCGAGTGGAGTTAATAAGTGATGAGTGGTATTCGTATGTTATGGGTCCAGGTCAAATTTGTGCTTTTGTTGCTTAAATTAAGTTTTCAGACGTTGCGAGGCTGATTTTGAGAAGTTGGGTCAAAAGTAAGCATGTTAGGTCATTCGATGAGTTGTGACAAGCTCGCCGAACTATTTCGCGATTCACCAAATTACCCTATCTCGCCCTTATTATCATGCTTTATTTGTTGTGGCATCTGTAACTTTTGGCGAGGAGTATGAGGTCGCCAAGAGCACTCGGCGACTCACCGAAAGTCTTCTTATTCACCCTTTGTCTGCACCCCTAACTCCTTCTACACTGTGACCTTCGGCGGATTGTCTATGGCTCGCCGAAGGGACTATCTAGTCTTTCTGCAACTGGATGTCTTTGTTTTGGTTGTCAAAAATGTTCTAGCATTATCTAAAGACTTTACAGACATGGCCAGACCAAAAGGTACATGAAGAAACATGCCAATCAGATAGATAAGAGCACAAAAGATCAGAAGAATTGCAAGAAGCGAGAGCCAGTTTGAGGAGGAAGATGCCCATTGACCCTAATATCCCTTCGTGGACTTGAGGGTTCAGCAATGCGATACCCGCCTTTGTGGTAGCTCACGAGTTGGACAATATGATTGAGACTAATATCACTGCAGAAGCTGAAGCAGATCAAAAAGAAAAAGAGAACCAGAAGCATAATGACAACATTCCAGACACTGATTCCCAGACAGATGGAGCGACTATGTAGACATGATTTTTATTTACCTCTCTCTCTGTCTTTCTTTATTTTACCTTTTGGATTCTGTGTTAATTGCATTTAAGGACAAATTGCATTTACTTGTGGCGGGGTGAGGCCTACCTTTGTGTGCCACTCTTGAATCATGTTTTATGTATATATTTGGGTTGTTCTTCTTTAAAATTGTATTAATACTATTTTTCTGTGGATTTTTGAGCTTGTGGCTCCTTTTATTTTAATTTGCAAAATGATTTTGACCTATCCAAAAAAAATTTGGCACCTCGTGTGTGTTGAATATGATTGTTCTTTTGCAAAATTTAAGTCTCATTTCCGATCAATACCGATGACTTGAATAGTGCTTACAATCGAACGAACATGAATGTATGTTTACGATGAGGCCAGATGAAGCTGCTAAGACAAAATGTGAACTCTTTGCATCTCGTTATGATAAGCCATTTATCAAATCGATTCTCTTGTGATGATCATTGCACACTAGCGAAAGTGTGGAGTCTTTTTTGACCTTAGTGTCAATGCCTAGTGTGATGAGCTTACTTTGAACAATGCATGATATACCCTAGAATTTGCCCCGTTAGTTCGGTCTACTAAGTGATTTTATATCTTGATATGATCTTAGGCAACTTCTAAGAGTGTGAGCCAATTTGACATATACCTCTTTTGTGCCAACCTTGTGAGTGTGTGAACCATTTTTGAACACCCCTTGAGCCTTACCTTTCTTTGGAAGAAACTTGATGAAATCATAACCTTTCTTTATTCATTACCCAAAATCCTTATGAAGTTGTGGCTAATTGAATAACCAACTAAGGCCAAAAGTTTAAGTTGGGGTGTGGTGAAATATAAGGGCAAGTCAAGAAGTGCAAGAAAAGTCTCCTTTAACCCATGTTGTTGAAAAAATGGAACCCTTCCGTATAAAAAAAAGAGACAAAGAGAAAAGAGAGAAAAATAAAATGAATGAAAAAGAAAGTTGTGGAATAAAGTACAGAAGAGATGGGGTTCCCAAACAATCCATGGAAAATGAATAATATGATGACTTATGAGCACTAAATATAATGATTAAGGAAAAGGAAACGAAGTGTTATGAGCACCACATTTCATGAGGATGAAAGTCACTGAGCCTAAATGACTGTACCTTTTCACTCAGCTCTATTACGAGCCTTGAAAATACCTTTTTGATCTTCAGTGAGCTAAACCAAATGTTGATCGGAAAATACAGGAAAACCTATGGGTGAAATCATGCATTGTGTTCTTATTAGTGAGTGTGAGCGTTGTATCATATTCTGAAGCTTTAAACTGCAAACCATTGTGTGAATATGGAATCATTCCTTGTATGAGGGCATTTGAACACTCTGCTTGATCTTGAACTTGCATTTGAATCAAGTATTGTGAGCATGAGGTTCTTTGATATTGGTGAGTCACAACTTGAATCTTTGAGTGCACATTTGCTCTTTGCATAAGTAAATTGAGTCTTGTTGTGTGCATTCGTGATTGAGTCTTCTGTAGTACAGTCGAGACACTCTTTCTGAACGGCTGAACATGAATTTGCTTGAGGACAAGAAAAAGATTAAGTTGGGGGTGTTGATGAGTCCACAAATTGGACTCATTTAGGGCTATATTTTCAAAGGAAGTGTGTCCTCAAATGCTTATTTTATCTCAATATCTGATGAAAACTCTTATGTTTCAGGCATTTGAAGTTTGAAGGATATCATGGACACTACATCGCAAAAAGGAACAAAGAGGCCAGAAAAGAACGAAGATATGAAGGCATGAGGATCACCGAGTCCACTTGGCGAGTTGCCGAAGGGTCTTACTTTTCCTTTTGTTACATTGTGTTGAGCCCTAAAGGAAAGGATTAAGTCGGCGGAAAAAGGGAGCCATCGGCGCATAAACGAAAAGTTCCGCGAAGCAATACCATGTCGCCCAATGACCCAGAGCACGACGATACCGAAGGCTAGGCAACACAGCGATGAACTACACAAAAGGGTGAATCACTGAGTTGATCGGCGATTTCGACTACCGACACCGAATGATCCGTTGTAGCACAAATCATTGAAAACTATAAATACTAGTTGGAGTTGTAGTTTTAAATGTCGAACAATTATTATAAATTTCATATAGAATAGTACTTTTTGATATTTTAGCTCTAAGTTTGAGAGGGTTTTGAAGACTTGAAGTTCCAAAGGGTTTGATCTTCCAGATATGGATTTGGGTCTCTTGGATTCTTCAATCTAGGCCTATATCAAGACTTAAATCTTCAAACCCATTTGAATGCAAGCTCAATTTGGTATAAATATTTATTTCTTATACATGTGTGGCTAAAAATACCAATTCTTGGGGTGTGATTTAGCGAATACGGGTTAAGATAATTGCTGGGTCTTGCTTGATAATAGTCTATTCGTAGTTTAAATGTGATTTCGTTTAGTGGTTGTAGATGAACTTAACGAGGTTGTAGTTGCAAATATAATCTCATATATATGTTTTCGACTTGCTTGAGAGAGAGGTCCTAAAACTAAGTCCACTAGACTGATGGCCAGTGTGAGTGGGTTGACATGAGGTTCAACTCGAGAGAGTGAAACCTAGTCCCATGTCCACAGACTCAGCTCGAGAGAGTAAGTGGGTTAAGGTGGAGGCTATTCTTCATGCGATAAGTGGGTGTCCGAGAGAAACCCGCTTGAAACGGGGTAAGTTACTCGAGAGAGAGCTTATCCCCTTTAAAGTCTAGCCTAGTCATAAATACTCTACGAGTTCTCTATCAAAATAATGTACCCAATGATTTAGTCTATCCCGTATTCCATTCACATCCCAAGAATCCCCCTCTTATTACTTAGAAACCCTTGCTTATTTTACTGTTTTACTTACTTGTGACAACAACCCCATTGTTAATTGACACTCTTGTGTCCCCTTTAATTTACACTGTTCTGAATCGTTAATGTTTTTAGCTACGACTAGTTAGAACTAAATTTTATTTTTCTATTAATTCTCAAAACCACTCCATTAGGAATAATCCCAACCCTTGGTTGGGTTTTTAAACTATTGCACGATCATAGACACTTGCATCGGATGTTGTGTCCTTGATTACAAAAAATCAGGACCCTAGTAGCTGAATAAGCATGGAATGAGAGGTCGTCATCTGGTTCAGTATCAAGACATTCTCTCTTATCTCATCCAACACTCTGTCATGTTCTTCGACTTTGTGTAGAATGAATAAGAGTACCTCTTCAAGTTGTCCACTATCTTGCTTCTTCATCGTTCGACGCTGGTCAAGGGTGATGTACATGTCCTTTTTCTTGGACACTACCTCTAATTCCATGACTTTCTTTGCCATGACATCCAGTTGAGTCAACAATATGGCCAATTCTTCATCTTTTTCTTTCTCCTTGTTGGGCTTGACCACACAATCAAGGAGTTAGGCTGTTGTTTCATAGGATTGTCAAATCAAACAAGCCGTAGAGAGTTGGTCATCCACCATTCTATTTTTGGGGCCAAGACCCCGGTAGAAGCATTCCAGAAGTAATTTATCCGGAATTTCATGAGTTGGGCATTGCTGCAATAGGATTTTAAACCTTTGCCACAACTCATAAAAAAACTCACCCACCAATTTTCAGATATTTATGATGTTATCCCTAAGAATCATCAATCTCAAAGGAGGGTGGTCCATTGGGTCACTCCTTCTATTAGGTATGCTTTAATTTTCTTCTCAAAACAGCACATAACAACCAAAACTAAAAATTAAGTAAGTTCACTATGACTTACAAAAAGAAAATTCAACTTAACTAAAAATGCTTAAACAACACCACTCCCCGGCAGCGGCACCATTTTGATTAATAACGTTTCAAAGACACTTCATCCAATACAAAACGTCAACGATCGTTAGTTAGTAATATAACCCAACTAAATGAGTTGGTGTCGAATTCCACATGGAGTGGTACGTATTTGAGAATCAATAGACAAGCATTAATATGTTCATGTCAATCATAGGTAAAGACATTTACGAATAAAAGCATGGTTCAAGTTTGGGGTGACATAAGTGTCAAATAACAGGGGGGATTTGATTCAACTATCAGCTACAACAGTAAATAACATGAAAATAATATGTATAGAGACGGGTTATGGAATGTGATTGGATTATGGGTTAAGGTAGACAAATGGGTGATTGCAATTAATAGTTAGTAGTTGTAAAATAGTGAATAAGCTAGATTTTAGTGGGGATAAACTTTCTCTCGAAAAATTTACCCCGATTCAAATTGGTTTCTCTAGAACACCAATAAGCAACAATTAAGAACAGCCTACGCTTTAGTCCATTCACTCTATCGAGCTAAATTTGTGGAAAAGGGTTTAGGATTCACTCTCTCGAGCTAAACCCATGACAACCCAATACCCACAGACCATCAAATCAGTAATCTTGGTTTAAAAACCTTATTCTCGAGCAGGCCAAAAACACGAAAGTAGAGTTGCATTTTCAACTACAACCCTTTAGCTTAATCCACAATTACTGAATGAAATCACTTTTAAACAACATTTAAACTATCAGTTAATAATACCCAGCAGCTAAATCAACCCATAATCATATATTCATACCCCAAGAATTGGGGTTTTATCTAGACATCATAAAAAGATAAAAATCATTACCAAATTGTGTTTCCATCAACTGATGAAGATTAATTTCGTCTTTACAAAGGTCCATATTGAAGAATCTCAAAGACCCACTTCCAATTTCTCAAAAATGGAAATCTTCAAAGGTAAGGAAAAATATTGTCTCAATACTCTCAGTTCTAAGCTCTAAACATCAAAACGGATGATTCTCAATTCTAGATACTAAGATAGAAATTAATTGATACTAAACTAAATATTTAAAAATGTATTATAGTTGCAAAAAAAGTTCAGCGAAGGACCATTCGGTGCAATAGGTCGAGATCGCCTATCCACCCACTGATCCGTCCTTTGGTCAATTCCATCGCATTTTTGCTTTGGCATTCAACATCTTCAAGTTTTGTAACTTTGGGTGATCTAGCACTACATCGCAAAACCGTTCGGCGAAATGCCGACTGCTCCTTTCTATCACCGACTTGATTTTCTCCTGCAAGGCTTAGCACACTAAAACTTTAGGTGAGATCATGGCTGTTCGGTGACTCGCCCAATGGATTAAGTGATCATCAAGCCTTCTTTTCTTCATTTTTTCAGCTGCCTTGTTCCTTTTTGCTCAATAGTTTCCATGATTTGTTCCTCAATCAAAATACCTGAAAATCAAGCATTTACATCAGTTATTGGCACAAAATATTCATTTGAGGACACTAAAACTATTAAAATAAAGCCCTAAATGAGTCCAAATCGTGGTACACACGAGAAGATGAGGTCTTTCCTCTCACTTTTAAATTAACAAAGGAGCAACTTGAAAAGATCAAGAGAGAGACCAAAATATCGCAAAGATGATGACCATCAGGACATTTTGTCGAAGAATGTCATGGGTGCTGGTACTAGGAGCGTTAATGTTGTCGGTATTGGTGGTGTAAACCCCGAAGAAGCCAATTTTGAAGCATTGTACAATGAGGATATAATCTTCTTAGCCAACTAAGTAATTGGTTATCGTGCAAACTACCTAAGGCCGGGTGGTAACCAAGGTTAGAATAGAGTTGAGGGGTGGAGGCCTCGTGATAGAGATTGACGTCATCGGAATGCTGCTTAGAAGGAAAGAGATGGGGAGAAGGATAGGTATGTTCCTTCCCACGAGCGTCAAAAGCCTAAAGATTCTGAGGATGGCCAAACTGAGGATATGCTTTCATGCATTCTCAAAAAGGTTGAAGGGAGTGATAAAGTTTTGAAATACTTGAAGAAAGATGTTTCAACTCTCAACCAAATGGTGACTTCTTAATTCGTCTCTATCAAGCAGTTGGATACCCAAATGGGTAAGCTTTCTTCACATCTTAACCCAAGACAACAAGGGGGGTTGCCTAGTGATACTATGGCAAACCCCAAGATTTAAAATTCATTAGGTACTTGCATCGTGCCACGATGTTAAGTATGGTGCTGCTTGGAGGCAAACTATGTTTCTATTGCTTTTTGTTTTGATTTTGAATAATGTGTCTTGATTGTTCAGGTTAAAGTGTGGATTGTGTTTGAAAAATGTAGGTTGGCGAGCATAAAGCCCAATCGTTGGCTCGCCGACTTGGACTCAAGAAATGATGAATATGGGGTCTGTAAAACTCGGTGGCCCATGGACAATTTGGCGAGCCTAAATTTCTCCGCCGTTTGGACCCCCAAATTAATTTGAGGTCCTGTAAAACTGGGCGAGATAATGTCGCCGAATGGTTCGGCGAAGGCGACTAATATCACTTAAAGGGTGCTAACTGAACGGTTTCAGAAGGCCAAACGTTTCAACTTTCTAACTCTTTCACATTCCCTCACTTTTAACTTCATAAAATCACACCCACAATTTCAATTTTCAATATTTTAGCATTTTATTGCTTTTTGGTCGTCGTTCTCATGTTCATAGTGGAATTCATTATCGCCTTTCAGCAATATAGGTTGGTTTTCCGAACCCCAAACTCTTAATTAGAGGTTAAACTCAAATACATTGTTAAAGATTGTGTTGATGATTGTTGGGCATCTCTTAAATCGTAAATGTGTGCTAGTTTACCTAATTTAGTTTCAATATCGTGCCTTAATTGTCTAAAATAATGATTTCCAGAATATAGTGCTTTTAAATTGATCGTATTTTTGTGGGTCATGCTATTTTGTTTTTGGGTATAGTTGGGTGAAGTCTAAGTATCCCAAATTGTGCTAAATGACGTGGTTTGCCCAATAATTGAGTGTTTGACGTCATTATGGAGGGCTAAAGTTGTTAAATGGACAATTTTGGCCAAACCAGGGAAAGTCTAGTACCCCGGTAGCATGGGTACAATGGGTCTAGGCTTAATTGAGCATGTGTGATGTTTGATTTTGTTTTTGGGAGCTGCTGGTTCGATTTGGGAAGATCGGGTTGAAAATGGCATGTTGGGTAGTTTAGCGAGCTGTGTCGAGCTTGCCGAAACACTCGGCGGTTCACAAAAGTCCCCCTAAACCGCCATTAATTTCATGTTTTGATTGAATTTGGGTCTGTAACTTTCGGCTAGAAGGCTGAGCTCGCCGAAAGTCTCATGTGATCGCCATTTCTGCTCCCCTAACCCTGAAAACACACTGTAACTTTCGACGGGCTAGGCCGAGCTCACCGAAAGACCCACCCTGTGTCTCACTGACCTATCTATTTTTTGGGAAATGTTTAAGTTAGTCTGTTTGGCTAGCTAGACCTGGCTCTCCAAAGTGACTCGGTGACTCGCCGATCGGTTTGGTGAGTCGCCGATCGATTCGGCGAATCTTTCCACAACTTTATTTCTGCCATTTTCTTGAATTGTTCTAACTCATTTCGGTGTATATTGCAGATATGGCTAGAACCAAGCTGGACAATAGTGGTATGCCGCCTCACAAAAGAGCACGGGGTATTGTGATTAATGAAGGGGCAACTACCCCTTCTAAAAATGGGATGAAAGCACCTCCCAAAGTAGGCAAAGGAAAAGACAAAGCGCGCACTTCCATGATACCAAAGCACAACTCTGGCGGCGAGGTGGAGTCTTTTAACTCCCAGGCTGCATTCTCTGAGCTTGAGGATGACCAACCTCTGCATTCCCGGCGAGATGAGTTTCGTTCTAGAGTTCGCCAAGATCCGTCAAAGATCCCAGAGGCCACACCTCTTGCTGCTCAAATAGTGCCAGCTCCAGCATAGACAGTGAGTCCAACGCCACCAGTTCAGTGTCCTCCTCCTCGGCTACTTAATAGGCTAAAGTCTGAGGGATTGAGGATGATTCATGAGAAGAAGTTGTATTTAACAAAGGGCCTAGAGGGATGGTATTTAAGAGTGAGGGTTAGCACTATGACCCTCAGGCTATCATCTTTGAGCCTGTGGATGATCAATCGATAGTATCTCGGACAACTGAACTGTGCTTCCAAAGGATGCATGATTCGTCGAGGATTCGGGTACCCCAGGCTGCCACACCTCCTTTTATCCCAGACTCGACTATGGTCCCAACACCACATGCGCAGGGTTCTCCTTCCGAGTCTATGAACAAACTGAAGGCTGAGGGATTGAAGACTATCATTGAGGAGAAGAGGTTGTCTACAGATGGAGTGATAGACATATATCTAGAGACCTATCATACCTTGAGGTCTTACAAGTTTCAGATCTTGACCAAACTCTATTGCCCGTACATTCCCAATTGGGTCCGAGAGTTTTACACCGCCTATGGAGCCCTAGTGCTTCAAGAGAAGAAGAAGAAGGCTACCAATTCAAGCCGGTAGATTATGTGGTCATCTGGGTGAAGAAGGTGAAGTGTGACAGTAGTGACATAAATGTTGTGTTAGAATGGACTGCCAATATTGTTGATGACTACCAATACATGATCAAGACTAATTTTTTGGAGACTATGATGGAATGGTTGGCTCCTCTGTGGTCTAATGGTACTCCTATGTGGGTCGAAGTTGAAGTGCAGATTGAGAAAAAAGATCTCAACGTGGCCGCGAGGTTCTGGTTTGGTTTCATCAACATCACTATTATGCCGTCTCAGAATGAATCTGTCCTCCGCCACACAATGGCGGCTTGTTTCGGTTCCATCATCACAGGGAAGAGTATAAATCTTGGCATGATCATTGTACAAGAAATGGCCATGAGGGACAAGCAACGTTAGACATCGCTTACATTCCCGGTGTGGATCACCGATTTGAAAATTAAAACAACATGAAAAGTCTTTTACGACCCTAACTTTAAAGCTGAAAATAACTCATGTTGGAGCTCGCCAAAGGTAACTCAGTGACTCGCCAAGTTAGCCTTTAGCTCGCCTAAATTTACAGTGAGTCGAATCTTGGATGAAGTCCATATGTAACACCCCGTATTAAAAAAATGACGAAATAGTAGCTTTTCCAGTTGTTTCAGGTCCCAGACCAGGCCGGCCACCCAGAACACGTGGAAAGGGCCACAGGCCATAGGTGTGGTCCGTTGTTGGTCTTACCACAATCTGTTGTAGGGGTCCGTGGTTTGAGGCCCAAGAAACCATGTTTCCAACACCAAACGACAGTCAACCAAGACGGGTCGTGGGTAAGACCACGGTCTATCGGCTATGTCCGTGGGATATAGCTGTCAGTTAATTCTCAAGGGCAGTCGGGTCTTTTCCTACTTAATTAATTCCTAAACTATGTCATTTTTCCTATAATTAGAACTCCATATATAAACTTTTTCAACACCCAAATTAACCAATTCACTTTATTCTTCTAAATATCCAGAAGAAATGCAATTTCTCTCTAAATATTCTCTCTATAGAAACTTGAAGAAGAAGAATAGGAAGAACAAGAAGAAGGAGAACAAGAAGAAGAAGAAGAAGAAGAAGAAGAAGGATTCACTTAGGGTATTAAGCTAAGGTTCCAATTCCTCCATTGAAGTCTAGCATTTGGACTGAAGTTATGATAGTTTTCATCCATGAATTCCTTTCATCGATGGAGTTCCCAAATGTCTCAATTTCAAAGTTCAGAATTCCCCAATTGTGTTAGGGTTATGAGACACCGTGGTTCTTTCGCATAATATGTGTATCATTGCATGAGTCTATGAGGCTTATATGACTTGGTGTATCATTTCAGGAGAATAAGGTTGCTAAGGGAGTTAAAAAAAATTAAAGAATTAGACTAACGTTATGTGTCAAGGATGTGCTTAAATAAGTTCGAGTTAAAGAATGTCTCTTCTAACATCCCGCATGTTCGGAAGGTACAAGTTATCCAATACCTTTGGGGTAATACAAAGAGTCTCTTGTATGTTAAGAAGGATGTTTTATAAGGTGATATAGTCACCTAATGATTGTAAGTTATGTTTTGAAGTAAAGCAAGTTGTGAAATAAAACTCGGCAAATGTTCGAGTAAGTTCTTTGTTAAACTTTCTGAAATTTGAGTTAAATGTCTTGGAGCTTTTATCCCAATCTATAAAGCTTTAGAAGAACCCCAATATACCAAATCGAAGGTCTATGGGTCTTCTTTCCAACGCACTAAACCATTTGTCCATATGACTTCAGAATTGAGTGATATTTGGATTTTAGTGAGTCTCTAGCCCCTATGTCGGTTTATCTTTATATGATTCTATTTTCCCTTTGTTTTATCTCATTTTTTATACCAAATAAAAATAAAACTGTCATAAATCTTCGCTTATGGTTACCTTATAAGCCAATAAAAGATCTACAAGAATTTAACGTGGTTTTACTGTCGGAACGTTCATAGAGATTGTGTTACTTCTTTCCTCCTCGTTGGTTATGATATGAAGGATTCTTCATGGCGAAGGAGTCACCTTGGCTAGGTGGTATTACTGATGTTTGGAGGTACTAATTCTCACTCTTAATTTTATTGAGTCAAAGTTATTGCTACGCTATATAAGCAAGAACACAAATAGATGGCTGGAAAAATCGTATTTGGGTGGTTACGTGATGTTGGGCTGTTTTGAAGTATTTTCAGATGTTTTTATGGATGGAATTTGTGGAAATTCTTTGTATGTTTTTGGTTCTTGTTGATATGAGTCTGGATGAGAAGAAAAAGTATAGATGTGTATTTAATTGAAAAATAAATTAGGGTAATGTAGGTTCTATTATTGCATTGCAATTTTCAAATTGTTTCTTCTTGGTTGAACGTCTTGTGTTTAAGGAAACTTTTTGTTATCGACAAGACATTTTAAATTACTATAATCTCAGTTAAGTTAAGGTTCTTCCCTTTTAACCTCTTATTGCTTATGAAGGGAAAGACATGATTTCAAATGTAATTTTTGGACGAACTCACAGGATGGTGATCAGAAGCAGTGAGTTGAGTTATTATGGTAATATTGAGAAATTATAAAATTGTATTACATATATTTTTTCTGGCTTTCAAGGTTTGATGACTCCTGGTTGAGATTTGGTTATGGTTATTTTGGTGTTGGAAAAGAGGGGTGTGGCGATACATCGAGTTTTTATTGTTTTGTGGGCATACTTTTTTTTGTTGTTGTTGACTATTGCTTAGGCCTCCATTTGTTAATAGCTGCTGAAAAAATGTATATTATGTCATTAATTTGGGGTTTTAATTTGGAGAACAATATTTAATGAAAAATACATTTAGAAAGGGTATGGCAGGCTAATCACTCTACTAGTATCTCTAAATTGCTACTTTGACCCTGACGTGTTAATATTATATCGGTAATGGTTGTGTGACATAATTTCATGTAGATTACATACTCTAAGAAAGGGGTACAGTCCGCATAAATACTGCAAGATCCATAATTGAGGTATGTTAAGACTAAGTGTTACTTCCTTTGAGTATAAATTTTAGAATCCTAAATCGTCAAAGTTTGTTTTACTATTCTATTGTTAGAAATACCTTCTGTGAAAGCGATTGGGATTGCAGTTGACTTATTTTTGTGACTCCATTATGTTGACATTTCTCTCGTTCAGTTATATAGGGTACTCGACGTCTATGTGTCATTTGGTCGATTCCCTTAATGGTACATGCGTGTGTATATATTATTATTATTCTTTAGCTGTGGTAACTTAGAAATATTAGGGAAGAACATTAAGAGTTTTAAATTTGTCCTCTTTCTCGCTAATTTTTCCTTTTTGAAGAACATAATAATAATATGTTGATTTCTGAAACTCTTAAATGTAACTCGAATGATTAAACTACTAAAGGACATTTTTTTTGGAACTACTTTCTTTGAAAAATTACTAAGGAAACATATATAAAACTAAGTGACCCCCTTAAGATTTTTATGAACATCCTCAGGTTTAACTTACCTTTCTTGATTTGATTTAAGTATCCTAGTTTAATCTACAAGCATATGGTTATACGAGATATTTACATATGAAACGAATGTGATTATGATATTATGAAGACAAGAGTACCAACATTCCAAGATTGGAAACATGATTAAGGTAACATAAATGCATTACAAATCCATGACATGACATGGTATGCATTCTACTCCTGAGCTATAATCAGAAAGTATAGGGCTTATTGCCTATATTTATACATAGGAGATAAAGATGACAACAAGCAGGCGAATATGATGTCGGTTCGCTACTGGAAGACACCACCATTGCTAGCACTTGTTTTGGAATAACATTCATTTTGATGAATATATATATGTATTCACGACATACGATTATGAAAGCATACTATGAATATATAATTTATATAAGGTAGGATGTCAGCCATGGAGGCTATCAGAGTTTCTGTTTCAGGTGGTATCTTTATTTCTCTTTTTATAGCATCTATATATGTTTCTATTTTCGGCCTTACATACCACCACATTTTATCCATACTGATATCCCATTGCCTGGGGACTATGCATTTTTGTTTCGTGTGTGCCTGTCTAGGTATGGATTCTAGTTAACTCCTCCACTAGGATTCGGGATTAAGCTGTGAGTTCGTAACTCTTCCTTGAGCTTTCAAAAGATGTTTACATTTGTTGTACAGTTTGGGTATAGTCGGGGCCTTATCTCGACCAGTTCTTATGACACTTATAGAGGCTATTCTGGACGCAATATTTTTGTTTTATTTCTGCAGCTTCCAGTTTCCACCCACATAGTCTTGGCATTTATATATATGTATGTATGTATGTGGGTATGTCCTTAATTGGGGCCTCGTCGACCAGATAGTACTTTATTATTTTTGGATTGTCTACCTTTGTATATATATGGGTTATTATTCAAGACATGACCCTAATGGTCCAGGCTTAATATTTTAGATGTTATGCAGCCCGATCATCTAGGCCCACTATTGAGTTAGTTGCTATGTTTTAGTGGCTAACTCGATTGTGTAAGGTAACGAGTGCCAGTTACGCCTTCCCTAGTTCAGGGCGTGACAAACATGGTATCAGAGCAGGTCGTGTTCCAGGGAGTCCACAAGTCGTGTCTTTTAGATTGTTTTCTATTGGTGTGTTGTGCACCTCACATATAATCAAGAGAATATAGGGCATTTAGGATTGGGTGCATTTCTTTCAATTTATAGATCGTGCTATAGAGCCAAGTTACAATTCATGCTTTGTGTTTCTTTTATGCTCAAGAGGATTTATCGAGGCTTTACAATAAAGATTGATGGTCATAAAAAATTTGTAGACGTGCTAAGAGCTAGGGATTCTCAAATATGTTTATTTATACGACCATGGATTGGTGGAAACATTGTTATGCCAATGTCGGCTACCTAGTGAAGACGGTTAGATTTCAGTTCACAAGCTTGATTGTGAGACTTACAGTTTGATGTAGAAGAATGTGTTTTCTTGAATGTATTGCCTATGAAGGGTATCATGGATTTTTCATGAATGGGAAGTCGAGTTAAGTCGTGTCCAAGGTATGCAAGGCAATATAAGATTTTTTAGAGGATTGGTAGGGTGGCATAGAAGCTTTATATGCCTTCAAAATTGAAAGCGGTCCATCTATAAGTTCAATGGAAATGTTTCACGGATTATGCCCATTGAGTATATTCATGTCTCTAAGGACTTTTCGTATGCTGAGGTGTTAGTGTCTATGTTTGATTGGCAGATAAGACAGATTTCTACTAAAGAAGTGGTTTCTGTGAAAGTGTCACGGCCAAATAGCAAGGTTGAGGAAATAACTTGTGAAGCCGAGAAGGAAATAAGGAAGATGTACCCCCAACTATTGATGACTTAAGCTGAGTTGCGTTTCCATATTTTTCAATTATTCCTGTACTAAAACTTAATTTGATTTTAAATACCTCAAAAATGCAATGTATATGGCTTGTCGCGAGCTAGATATACGAAGGCTTTTAATTAGATTTAATGAACTGAATTTAATATTTGCGGACGTAACAAATATTGTCTTGCAAATAACACAGTAGCAGCAATAAATACAACCAACAGATTGTTCGAATCCATTCGCAGATGAATGTTCTTAAGGAGGGGAGAATGTGAGACCCCGTTGTTCTTTCAAATAATATGTGTATCATTGCATGAGTGTATGAGGCTTATATGATTTGGCGCATCATTTCAAGAGAATAAGGTTGCAAAGGGGAGGTAAAATAAATCAAAGAATTAGACTAACGTTATGGGTCAAGGATGCCATTAAACAAGTTTGAGTTAAAGAATGTCTCTTCTAACACCCCGCCCGTTCGGAATGTTCAAGTTATCCAGTACCTTTGGGGTAAGACAATGAGTGTATTATATGATAAGAAAGATGTATTATAAGGTGATATAGATGCCCAATGATTGTAAGTTATGTTTTAAAGTCAAGCAATTTGGGAAATAAAAAGTCTGTAAAAGTTAGAGTAAGTTCTTTGATAAACTTTCTGAAATTTTGGTTAAATGTCTCGGAGCTTTTCTACCAAACTATAAAGCCTGAAAAGAACTCCAATATACCAAATCGAAGGTCTACGAGTCTTCTTTCCAATGCACTAAACCATTTGTCCATACGACTTCAGAATTGAGGGGATATTCAGATTTTAGTGATACTGCACAAGCAAGCACATCAAGGTTGGCCCCTAGCCCTTATGTTGGTTTAGCTTTATAAGATTTGATTTTCCCTTCGTTTTATCTCATTTTTTTGACCAAATAAGAAGACAAGTTTCCTAAATACTCTTAAATGGTTACCCTATCAGTCAAGAAAAGATATATAACATTTCAACGTGGTTTCACCCTCGGAACGTTCATAGAGATTGTGTTACTTCTTTCCTCCTTGTTGGTTGTGATTTGAAGGATTCTTCTTGGTTAAGGAGTCTCATTTCTAGGTTGAATTGCTGCTGTTTCGAGGTACTAATTCTAGCGCTTCATTTTATTGTGTGAGTAAAAGTTATAGCTAAGATATATAAGCAAGAACACAAATAAATGGCTGGAAAAATAGTATTTGTATAGTTACGTGATGTTGGGCTCTGTTGGAGTATTCTCTGATGTTGTTGTGGCTGGAATTTTTGGAAATGCTTTGCATGTGTGTGGTTCTTTTTTATATGAGTCTGGAAGAGAAGAAGAAGTATAGATGGGTATTTAATTGTAAGATAAATTAGTGTAATGTTGGTTCTAATATTGCAATGCAATTTTCAAATTGTTTCTTTTTGGTTCAACGTCTTTTGTTTAAAGAAACTGTTGTTATTGACAAGACATGCTAAATTACTTAAACCTCCACCCAATTTGAGTTAAGGTTTTGCCTTTTTAGCCTCTATATTGCTTATGAAGAGAATGAAATGATTGCAAATGTAATTATTGGACGAACTCACATGATACTGATCTCAAGCGGTGAGTTGAGTTATTATGCTTATATTGAACAATTATAGGACTGTATTACATATATAATTTTTTTAGCTTTAATGGTTTGAAGACTCATGGTTTGGATTTGGTTATGGTAATTTTGATGTTGGGAAAGAGGGGTGTGGCGATACGCTGAGTTTTTATTGTTGTGTGGGTATACTCTATTTTGTTGTTGTTAATAGCTGCTGCAAAAATTACGTTATCTCATTAATTTAGGGTTGTAATTTTGAGAAGAAAATGTAATGAAACATACATTTAAAAAGGATCCGGCAAGCCAATAAGTCTGCTAGTATCTCTAAATTGTTACTTTGACCCTGGCGTGTTCATATTCTATGGGTAATGATTGTGTGACATGATTTCATGTAGATTACATACTGTAAGGAAAAGGTACAATACATATTAATACCGCAACATCCAGAATTGAAGTGTGTTAAGGCTAAGTGTTACTTCCTTAGAGCATGAATTTTAGAATCCTAAATCGTCGAAGGTTGTTTACTATTCTATTACTAGAAAGATCTTCTGTGAAAGAAATAGGGATTGCAGCTGACATATATTTGTGAATCCATTATGTTAATATTCCACTCGTTAAGTTATATTGGGTACTCGGCGTTTATGTGTCATTTTGCCGATTCCCTCAACGGTAGGTCTTTATGTATATATTATTAGTCTTCTTTAGGTGTTGTAACATAGAAATATCAGGGAGGAACATTAAGAGTTTGAAATCAGTCCTCCTTCCTCACTAATTTCTTCCTTTTTGAAAAACATAATAATAATATGTCGATTTCCAAAACTCTTAAATGTAACTCGTATGTTTAAACTACAAAAGGACATGTTTTTTTTTGGAAATACTTTCTTTTACAAATTACTAAGGAAACATATATAAAACTAAGTGAAGCACCTGAAGATATTTATGAACATCCTTCGGTTTAAGTTACTTTTCTTAATTTGATTTAAGTGTTCTTGTTCAATCTACAAGCATATAGTTATACGAGATATTTACATGTGATACGAAAGTAATTATGAGATAATGAGGACAAGAGTACCAACATTCCAAGATTGGAAACATGATTAAGGTAGCATAACTTTATTACGAATCCATGACATCACATTCTATGATTCTACTCCCGAGCTATAATCAAAAGGTATGGGGCCTATTGACTATATTTATACATATGAGACACAGATGGCCACAAGTTTGGGAATATGATGCAGGTTAGCTACGGGAAGGCACCACCATTACTAGAACTTTCTTGCGCATGAAATGCACTTGTATCTATATATATGTATTCACGACATAAGATTATGTGAGCATACCATGCATATTTAATTTATATAAGGTAGGATGTCAGCCATGGAGGCTATCAGAGTTTTTGTTTCAGGTGGTATCTTTATTTACCTTTTTATAGCAGCTATTTATGATTCAATTTTCCACCTTACATACCAGTACATTTTATCCGTACTGACATCCCATTGCCTAGGGACAATGCATTTTTGTTTTGTGCGTGCATGTCAAGGTAGGGATTCTGATTTACCCATCAACTAGGATTCAGGGTTCAGCTGTGAGTTGGTAAGCTCCACCTATTCCTAGAACTTTCATTGGATGTTTACTTTTGTTGTACCATTTGGGTATGGTCGGGGCCTTGTCTCAACCAGTGCTTGTGACACTCATAGAGGCTATTGTGGAAACCGTATTTTGGGTTTCTTTCTGCAGCTTCCAATTTGCAGCCATATAGGCTTGGCATTTACAGATATATATGTATGTATATATGTGGGTATGCCCTTAATTAGGACCTCGTCGGCGGCTAGTACTATTTAGATCTGACCCTAATGGTCCAGGCTTAATATTTTAGATGTTATGCTGCCCGACCGTTTAGGCCCTCATTAAGTCAGTTGGTATGTTTCAGGGGCTAACTCGATTGCATAAAGTATCGAGTGCTAGTTACGCCTCCCCTAGTTTGGGGCGTGACAAGGTTTCCTTCAATTATCATGGGTTCTCTTTCTTATTGATTTAAATGATTGAATTATGATCTCTTATGCATGAATTAATGAATTGCAATGATTTTATGATAATTTCACCCATGAACCCACGTAATCCCCAAGGTTTTAAGCTATGAATCATATGATGTGGGATTTTGATCTTCAAAGAAGAGTTATATGAAATTGAGCTTGTATTGCAAGCTTTACATGTATTTGTGATGAAATTCATATCTAACCCATATTGTTTTCTAATTATTGATGATTGAAAGTGGGTTATGCCCTCAAGTGGACTTATGAATTTTCTTATGAAACCTATGCAAATATTTTAAGAGTGCTTTGAGAGTAATGTAACAATGATAATGATAATGTTGTGTTGTGAATGGATATTCTCATAAACAAATAATAGAATGATGTTTTGTCACATAGAAAGGACTCGTAGGTTCAAAGGTATTATCACCTTATTGAATCAAAGAGTAAGACCAATCCTAATAAACTAGTTTGGATTGGTTGTCCAAGGGCACCTTTCCATGATTAATGAATTCAAGTAAGAAATCACAATTCCCTGCGATTTATGCTTAGGACCGATTGGATTTGATGATGATATGGAAGCTCTCCCGATTAGATATTGGGTTTTTAAAAGCAATCTAATAAAATGGAAGCTCTCCCGAGTAAAGGTCTGGTATCTAGTAGCAATCTCCTTATCCCTTATCTATGTGCTCCCACAGGTTGATAAGCTAGTGGATCAACTTAAGCTAGAAGTTCATGGTTCTACCTTCTGCAAGTTAGAGACCTCTTTTTGGTGTGGGGTAGACTCTGAATTCCATGTTATAGCTCACCTAGTCTCAATGTCGGTTAAGTCTGATTCCCCATAAGTAATAATGAACTAAGTTTACTTCAAGAAGTATCGCATATGAATTCAAAGGTTTCAAAGATTAAGTTAACTTGAATTTACCATGATTTATGACTTATGTTTTATAACTCATTCATATTATGTTTTAGTTTTGCCAATTGCATGGCATTAAATGAAATGTCCCTTTTTAACATGATTTACAAGTTTTATGCATGGCTATCATCATTGTTACATTTTTTTGTACTAACGCATAATCTTGCCTACATTTTCCCAAATGTAGGATCCAACAGTCAGATTTTAATGTTTGCTGGCTAGTGGGTGATATGATTGATTCCCATCCATTTCTGAGGTCTCATGCTTCGAGGATTGAGTTTCATTGTTTAGTTTATTTCATGTATTTTCTCTTTTGAAGATGATGTATGGGCTAGGCCCAATTTTATTCTATTATATTAGATGGATGTGATGAGATAAGAGTTTAGACTTCTGCTTTTCGTTTTTCTTATAAAAATGTTTTGGACTTGGATTATTGGTTTACTCTTATTGTTCTATTTTTTATGTTATGAGAGCTAAAAGGCTTGTATGGAGTCTTTCGGGGTTCTATACGTCATGTTTCATCTAGGGGGTACACCTAGGTCGTGACAAACTTGTTAATCAGAGCACAATGTTAGAATTGTCCTATGATGTCTCATAATCTACGTCTAGTAGAGTCTTCTTCATGAGTGTGAAGCGCGCCACATTTATGAATGCGAGACTACAAGATTATTAGGAAACTCCATATCTTTCATTACTCTTACGTCGTGAGATAGAGTTTAACTCTATAAAGTCTCTCTCCTAATCCTTTTCCTAAGGTCTTCAGGATATGTCTACCCGAAAAGCTTATGCTAGAAGGAATGTGAGGGACTATAATACCCGGGAAACTAGTAAGCTAAACTAGGGAGTTCTAGAGTCATGCATAAGAGTTTTAGAATTTGGAATGAGGGTTAAAAATCTTTAAAATGATTCTCGTACATAGAATGAGGATTTTAGATGGACCCACGCCCCGTGGGTTGGGGTCGTGGGTCAAGGTCTGCATTCACCTGCAAATTTCATCTGCAAAACTCCACCTACGGAGGTGTAGCACGGCAGGTAGATACATCCACGGTCTGTGGATGGGGGTTTCGTGAGTGGAGGCAAATTTCTAGTTTTAGTTTTAACTTGGGGTCTTAGGGGTTAACTAGTAATTAGTTAGGGGTTCAAGGAGGTTGGTTAGTTAGTTATTAAACCACCTATATAAGCCTAATAGACCCCCCTAAACCAAGTCAATTAGTTCATTCTTCAAAGAACCTAAATTCTCTCCAAATAATTCTCTCTCTAGAAGTGAAGAGGAAGAAAGGAAGTTAGGGAAAAATTTCCTCCATTGATGCATGCTTGGTTAGGGCTTTGAATCAAGGTATGTTATCTTATTCATCTATGGGTTCTTCCACTGATAGATCCCCTAGATTTCCTCCAAGTTGTGAAGAAAAACCCAATTCTAGCTAGGGTTTCTTCCTACATTATGGGTAGTGTTTGGGTATGATTCCAATCAAGTGGATAATACTTAATTATGATCGAATTAGCATTTAATTTTGATATTATGATGAATTTATGTGATTTCCATTGTAAAACCTAGTTTATTTGATGAATTTGATATTTTGTGGGTTTATGCCATGAAAGGTGAAAGTGAAGAATTAGAGTTTATCTCCTCAAATTGATAATGTCTATATTAATTATTAAAGGTTAAAAGCAAGTAGACACGAATTAATGTGGATTGTAGTATACAATGGGGATATTGACTTGTAGTGCTTGAAGTTGAACCTTTTTGGTTAATTATGACTAGAATCACCTAGTAATAAAGAATGTTTGAAAATTAGGTATAATTGATGATTGCAAGAAGTTAAGTAAGGCTAGTAGTTATGAATGTTGAATCACTAAGGCTTTGAGAGTAAAGTTAAGGTGATGAATATAAGGCTAATAGGTAGAATTGTGGTGAAAATCCTATACTCACCTAACCTACCTCATAAATGCTTGAAATTATAAAGTGATAGAATCACTTGAACATGGATTGATCGTCAAGGAAATCCTTCCTTGTGACATGAATATTAAGCAAGGATTAATAGTAAATCTTGGGGGTATATGCTTGGCTCCAAGTGGATATTGACAATGAGATGGAGTGTCACACAAGGTAGGGTACGGGCTCCAAGTAGAAAGGAGAACCACACCTAGTTGATGTGAGGACTATCCATGTTAAATGGTTAACTCTTACGAAGTAGAGTGTGGGTTTTCCCAAAGTTAGGTCTCATGAGATGTAAGCCTCCACCTAGTGATGTTAGGGTCGAAATATCCTTATCCAATGAACTAAGACTTACTTAAAAAGAAGTACTTTATAGTGTTCACAAGCATAAAGGAACTTAGACATGTTTAAGGTAGTATCTCATAGGATCCATTTTAATAATGAACTTAGACATACTAAAAGGAGTATCTCATAGGGAACTTAGACTTCAAGGTCATGCTTAGTGTGAATGGTATTATGGGATGCCCTTCATGCATTACACAAGTGTTCTTTGAGATTACTTGAGAGTGGTCTTATTATGATATAAATGAGTAAGAATTAAATAATGTTTATCTGATGCTTATATTGGAGACTTTACTTGTGATTATGATATTATCTCTTATGGCTTTAATTAATGTTTTTTGAAGTATTGGATTATGTCTTATGTTGACTAACCCTTCTTATCTTATGCTCTTATAATGTTGTGCCAGCTAAAACATTTAGTACATTTTGTACTAACGCATACTTTGCCTACATTCTAATCAAATGTAGGGTTTGGAGTCTTGAGTTCTACTCTTGGATATGGGTTTCTAAGGAGCAAAGGAGTTGAAGATTTTGTGAGTCATCATAGCTTCGAGGAGAAACCTACTATTTCCTTTATGTCTTTTATTTTCAAGTTTCAGACTATTGTATGGGATGTGTTCCGGAATTTTTAATTCAAGTTGAGTTTAGATGGTTTGAGACAAAGTGTAGTAAAAGACTTCTGCTTGAAATTTTTAATAAAGGCTTCGATTGTATGGATAAAGTTTTAAAATTTTCTGTATTTTCCTATTATCTTATGTTCATGATATGCTAGGGCTTGTATGAGGATTTTTGGGGTCTTGTACGCCGTGTGACGTCTAGGGGGTACCCTTGGGTAGTAACAGGGAGAATCCGAAACAAGAAGCTCTTCCACAAGCTCCTCAAGTTCCGATTGATCCTTTGGCCGAACGATTTTCCAACGCGGAGTTTAGTGCTGCTTTTCAAGTATTTTCTCAAGCCTTGACGGCCCAAGAAAATAGATTGGTTTTGGTTTTTGCAAGCTCAAATGTGAATTCGGCGGCTTCAAGAGTGAGGGACTTCAAAACAATTAATCCTCCGAAGTTTCATGGTTCGAAATTTGAGGAAGATCCTTAATAGTTAATCGATGAGGCCTATAAGGTGTTGATGATCATAGGAGTTACATCGGTGGAAATGGCGGATTTGGCCACTTACCAACTGAAAGGTGTGGCAAACTTGCTATAATCAATCGAAGGAAGGGAGACCGGAAAAAGTGTGTCCTCTTGATTGGGAGAAGTTTAAGGCCACGTTTCTTGATAGGTTCTTTCTCCTAGAAATGACGGACGCCAAAGTGCTTGAGTTCGTTAACTTTCGACAAAGAAGTGTGAGTGTGAGAGAATATACTCTAAAGTTCACTCAATGGTCCAAATATGATCCAACAATGGTTGCAGATTCTAGATCTAACATGTGTAAGTTTGTTTTGGGTGCGTCTGAAATGGTGGTTAAAGAGTTTCGAACCACAATGCTTATGTATAATATGGAAATCTCTCGTATCACTGTATATGCACGACAAACTAAGAAGGAAAAGCATAAGTAAAAGTCTAGAGAGGCAAAAAGGGCTAAGACCGGTGATGGTAATTTTTCTAACACAATGTCCGTTGGACAAGATCATCCAAGATTCTGACAAAGTTTTTCCAGTAAAGGTTCCTCTAATGCTCTTCCTAAGTTCAACCAAGATAGCTTGTCTAACCCTAATACTCAAGAATGTAATGATTGCTAATCTTTATTGAAAAGGCCTAATTGTACTAAATGTGGAAGGAAGCATGATGGTAAGTGTCGAGTCGACACATATTGTTTCTTCGGTTGTGGTAAAAGTGGTCACAAAATAAGGGATTATCAAATGCTTACAACTAATGGAAGAGAAGCCAAGCAAGCTACTCCTTGTGATTTGGGTGCCAATGCTCCTAATAAAAATCGCTTTTAGGCTCTTTAGACTAGAGGTGAACAAGAGAGTTCTCCAAAAATAGTTATCGGTATGTTGAAAGTTTTCCAACTTGAAGTATATTCATTACTTGAACCCGGTGCTACCTTTTACTTTTGTTACGCCATATGTCGCTATGATGATATGCTACCTGATGTGTTGTTAGAACCTTTTTCTTTCTCTACTCTTGTTGGTGATTCTGTGGTGTGTAAGAGGGTCTATAGAAATTATCACGTTTCTTTGTCCTATAGACTTACTCTTTTTGATTTGGTAGAGATTGACATGTTAGATTTTGATGTTATCTTGGATATGGATTGGCTACACTCATTCTATGCTTCTATTGAATGTAGAACCCGTGTAGTCAAGTTTCAGTTCCCGAATGAGTCTATCCTAGAGTGGAAATGGGGAAATTCTATGCCTCAGGGTCAGTTTGTTTCTTATCATAAACCTATAAAGATGCTTTGTACGAGTTACTTTCACCATCTATTAAGGTCGAGGGATGTATATTCCGAAACCCATTTTCTAAAGTTGGTTCCCATTGTCAATGAGTTTCCGGAATTGTTCCTAGATGATCTACCAATTATTCCTCTTGAACGGGAAATATACTTTGGTATTGACCTTCCCAGATACACAACCTATACCTTTTCCTCCATATCGTATGGCTCCGGACGAACTTAAGGTGTTGAAAGAATAGTTAAAGGATTTGTTGGACAAGGTTTTCATCCGACCGAGTATCTCTTAATGGGGTGCTCAAGTTTTGTTCATTAGAAAGAAGGATGGTGCCCTTCTTATGTGTACTGATTATAGATAGTTAAACACGGTTACCATTAAGAACTAGTATCCTCTCCCAATGATGGATTAATTTTTTGCCCAACTTCTACTAGCAAGTTATTTCTCTAAGATTGATCTTCTCTCAGGTTATCACAATTTAAGGGTGAAAGATGATGAAATTTTGAAAACGACTTCCTAAACTCGGTATGGTCATTATAAGGTTTTGGTAATGTCTGTTGGACTGACAAATGTTGCAGCCGTGTTTATGGATTTGATGAATAGGGTGTTTAGACAATACGTTGACATGTTTGTGATTGTGTTTATTCATGACATTTTGATATACTCAAGGAGTGAGGGTGAACATATTGATCATTTGAGGATCGTGTTCCAAATACTTAAGGATCAACAACTTTTTGCAAAGTTTAGCAAATTGTGAATTTTTGTTAAGGTCTGTAGCTTTCCTTGGTCATTTTGTTTCATGTAAGGGTATTGATGTAGATCCTAAGAAGACGGATGTAGTCAAGAGTTGGCCTAGACCTCTATCTCTTTCGGATATTAGAAGTTTCTTGGACTTTTCTGGTTATTATTGAAGGTTGGCTGTGAGATTCTCTTCAATTGCATCTTCTTTGACGACTTTGACTCAAAAGAAGGCTAAGTTAATATGGTCTGAAGCGTGTGAAAAGAGGTTTCAAGAGTTGAATGATAGACTTAACTCCGCTCCGATGTTGACCTTACCGGATCGAACGGATGGTTTGTTGTTTATTGTGATGCTTCGAGTATTGGGCTAGGGTGTGTGCTAATGCCAAATTTGAAGGTTATTGCATATGCCTCAAGGCAACATAAAACCTATGAGAAGAATTATCTCACTCACAACCTTGAGTTAGTGGCGGTCGTTTTTGCTCTAAAGATTTGGAGATACTATTAGTATGGGGTACATGTAGATGTGTTTACCGACCACAAGAGCTTGCATTATAAGTTTAATCAAAAACGATTTGAGTCTTCGCCAGTAAAGGTGTCTTGAGCTATTGAAAGATTATGACATAAGTGTTCTTTATCACCCTGGTAAAGCTGATGTGGTAGCAGATGCTCTTAGTAAGTTATCTATGAGTAGTGTTGCTCATATCAAAGAAAAAAAGAAAGAATTGGCTTGAGGTGTTAATAGATTGTCTTGATTAGGTGTTCAGCTAGTGGACCCAAACAAAGGTGGTTTTATGGTTCACAATGGTTCTGAATCGTCTTTTTTGGTGGATTAAAGGCCGAGGGTTCGAGGATGATTTTTGAGAAGAAGAGGTTGTCTATCAACGGTGTGGTGGACAGATATTTAGAGGTTTGGAACACCTTGAAGTTCCACAAGTTTGATGTTTTAACAACACCTTGGAGCTTTTATATTTATACTTGGGTCCTGTAGTTTTATACGTCTTACGAAGATCTTGTCCCTAAAGGAAAAAAGAAGGCCAGCATGTTCAATCGGGTGGATGAGGTGATGATTCAAGGACGGAAGGTGATGTGTAATAGCTCGGTCATCAATGCAGTAATTCGGTGTTGTCGAGATTTCATGCATGATTATCCCGACTTGGTCAAGAAGAAGACGTTAGAGGATCTTAAGGGTTGGCTGGTACCCCTCCTCTCTGTTGCTACTCCGAGGTGGATTTAGGCAGGTTCACACATCGAGAAAAAGAACATGAAAGTTGTGGCCATATACTATTTCGGGTTCATTAGCAGCACCATCATGCCCTTACAAAATAAATCCATCCTCCGCCATTCGAAGGTGGCCTGTCTAGAGTTGATTAAAGATCGCTAGAGGTTGAATTGGGGGTTACTGATTGAGTAAATGATTTCCATGAGGGCCAAGCAGAGCATACCTCTCTTCCATTCCCCTTGCTTATTACCGAGTTATGTTAGACGGGCCCTTGTTCATAGAGTTGAGAAGATTGATGTGGAGGTGATCTTCACCTTTTCTACTCACATTCGACGCATCGAAACCAAGTACTTGAGGGATGAGGCCGACAAGAGGAGGGTTGCTCAGGTGGATAATTCTTCGGACGTTGACGTTGATATATTGCCAACCAAGGTAATCATGCCACCTCAGGCCAGTGGGCCTACAGGTACATCTGGTCTATATGCCTCTGGCACTCCTAGTACTACTGTTGCACCCCTTTTATCTTCAACTGCTATTGCTACTGCTGCTTCCCGATCCCCTATCACCTAGTCCATGTTGTAAAAAATGGGCCATCTAGCCCAATCTGATGATGTACGTTCCTCTTCAGTAGAAGTCGTTGTGTATGGGATGATAGAGTGGGCTATTATTGCAGCCCAAGTGCCTATTAAGGCAGAGATGAGAGAGTATCAAGAATTGATCGATAGCCACAAAATGGCTTTAGATGCCTTTACGGTGCGGGCTGAGGCTTGTGAGTAGAGACAGGGTCCTACCAAAGTTTTGATGGCCTTGAAGGACGATATTGTTGGGCTACAGAGATATGTGGACAAGCTTAATTCTACTGATTTATCGATGATTTTAGGTTCGGCGGAGATCCTCGAGGTCCAGAGCAATGATATTCCAACAGATGCTGAGTGTTATACATAGACAAATGAGGACTAGCTGGGTATTAAAGATGTGGTTGTATATGATTATTTTGCTGATCTGGAGGGAGCCATGGTGGAGATAGCTATGAAGTCATCGCTCAGAGATACGTATGTTGTGGGCTTCAGTAAAGCAAATGATGTTGTTGAGCCGGGCATTTGTTCCCCAACAGATGGAGTTTCAGAAATGCAGACCTTACAACTGGCCTAGCCTAGCAGGATGATTTTGTTTCGTAGGGTGAGGTTTCACCATGCCTACCTCTATTGGATTGTATTTGTGAATATTCTTTTGTTGTTGGTTTTCATTTTTTGAATGTTAAATCTTCTGTTGTGTTTATATATATATCTTGGTTTTTGATCCATATTGGTCCATTATTTTTAATGTGCAACTGGCTTTGAATCGATTTAAAAAAAAATTCACATATTTTGTGTTTGATTGTGGTGGTTCTCTTGCATTTTTGAGTGTCGGTTGTAGTCAATATCGATGAATTGAATAGTGTTCTTAATTGAATGATATGAATGTGTGTCTACGATGAGGAAAATTGAGTTACTTAGGTCATATTTGAATTCCTAGAATCTTGTTGTGACTAGTCAGTTGTCTAGTAAATCTCTTGTGATGATCATTGCAAGCTAGCTAAAAAGTGTGGAGTCTTGTTTAATAATTGTATAGAATTCCATGAGTTGTAAGGTTGTCTTGGATATTGTGCTTGATGTCGCCTAGAACATGCCCGTTAGTCCAATTGATTGATTGAAGCAAGCAATTGAAATGATCTTAGGGAAATTTTTTGAAGACTGAACCTAATTTGACAGTATATGTCTTTTTGGCTACCTTGTGAGAAGGGTCAATGATGTTTGGGTTGTGGTGAAAAAGAAGGAAAGTCATGAAGTGTTAAAAAATCCCCGTTTGAAACAATGGTTTGAAAAAGATTGAACCCCTCAATATTAAAAAAAAAAAAAAAAAAAAAGGTGAAAATGGAAGAAGAGTGAAAAACTGAAAAGTTTGTGAAATAAAGTGTGTGAAAGGAGTAAAAGAAATGGGGTATCCAATGAGTTTTTCTTTAGTGAATTAGAGGGTGGATTGTGGACATCTTTGAATGTGAAAGAGAAGGTTGAAAAGTGATTTTCAAGCCATACTTTATGAAGGTAGAAGCCACTAAGCCAAAATGATCATACCTTTACACTCAGCCCCTTACAAGCCTTGAAAAGAGCTTTGTGATCTTAAGTTAGCCGAAAAGAATGTTGATTGGAAAATTAGGGCAAGTTTAGCGGAAGAATCATGCATGTGTTCATCTTTTTGAGCGTGAGAAATGCATTTGATTTCTAGATTATAAATTGTTGATGAGTTATGTGTGAGGGTGGAATCATCCTTCTTGTGAGGGAATTTGAATGCTTTTGTTGAGCTTGAACTTGCATTTGCAGCTTGAGTATATTTAATAATGGTGAGTCACAATTTGAAACTTAGAGTGCACAATTGAACATTGTATGTGTAGTTTCAACCTCTGGAGTGCATTTGTGTTGAGTCTAGAGCCTTGAGGACAAGCAAAAATTTAAGTTAGGGGTGTTGATGAGTCTAAGATTTTGACTCATTTAGGGATTTGTTTTCTTAGTTTTAGTGTCCTCAATGACTAAGTTATGCTCGAAACTGAAGTTTAAATGTTGATATGCAGCAATGAGGCTAAGGAGAAAGGAGAGAACATTACCGGGGAAAAAATGAGCGAAAAAGCTGAAGAAGTTGAAGGAAAGAAATCCTAGTGATCGCCAAGACAACTTGGCAAGCCGCATAGTGGTTCTTTAGCTTGCCTAAGGTTCCACCATGCCATACATGGGGAAGAGCCTACCTGTTGGAGGAAATGGAGAATCGGCGGACCGCCGAATGGATCGGCAACCTTGATCCTAATCGCATAAAATCAAAGAACCCTCAAGATAAAAAGTCAAGGAAAACTGGCGATGGAATGGAGCCAAGGGCCCATTGCCTATTTGGTTGGCGGTGCTCAACTTACTTCGCCTAACTATCTTGAAGTCCAAAATTTGTGAAACTATAAATTTAAATTTAAAAAGGAGAAAAGGAGTTCCGAGTGTTTGGAGTTTTTCTCTGAGTTTTTGAAGTTTTCTTTAGTTTTCCATTATAAAACTTAGTGCTTTTGAGACTTGGTTTTGAAGAATTTTCATTTGGGTTTTTGAATTAAGTTGATTTGAAGCATTGTAGAGATTTGTGATTCATTACCTAGTTCATGGCTAACATAATTGGTAATTGTTTCTTCATTTTTATGATGTGTAGCTAAAACCTCAATTTTGTGGGTGTGATCATGTGAGTATTGGAATAATTAGCTTATGGGTATTGTTATTTATTGATTTAAATTCTTAATTGAAGTGGGTTTAACCAATAACTGTGTATTAATCTATGAATCATAGTTGCAAATATAATTCTAATTTAGTGTTCTAAGATTGCATGAAAGAGGTTTAAGAACCAAGGCTTTCGATTACTAATTGTATTTATTGGGTTGATGTAGGTTCAAATCGATAGAGTGAATTCTATACTTGATTCTACCTATCTAGCTTGAGAGGGTAAATAAATGAAGGTTTTCGGCTGTTTATATTGTTAAGCTTGTCGAAGTTCGAGAGAACTCTGTTGAATCGTGATAGTTGTTCGAGAGAAAGTTAATGCATAAATATAGCCTACCTACTGAGATTTAACAATTGTTAGTAAATTCCAATCACCCAGGTAATGAAATTAGCCTATAATAGATCACATCCCCAAGAATTTCTTTCTAATTGACAAACCACTCCTCAAACTTACATTCATGTCACCCTTTCGGTTTATCTAAATGTTTTCGATAATTTCTATTCCTATAACCGATTAGATTGCATTTATGAATTCGTAATTGAATTTAAACTTGTACCGCTCCCGGGTGGTTCGACCCCAACTCATTTGTTGGGATTTATACTTGATTATGATCGCCTACAACTAGCATTGTTTGAGGTATAGTTGAGCATTTATTAGGTGATAGTAGATCAGATGATGAAATCGGCTCATTTCCTTCTCGATAAAATTTCCTATTTGTCGGAGGACTATGACAAGTTTTACATGACAAAAATCCTAACATTGCTTGGAGTGACGTTGTCCATTATTTCCGATCGTAGTACCCAATTCACTTCTCAGTTTTGGATGTCATTCCAAAATGGGCTTGGCACTACGGTTGAGCTTAGCATGACTTTTCATCCCCAAACTTATGGGAAAGCGGAGCGTACAATCCAAACTTTGTGTTTGCCTACAATAACAGTTATCACTCAAGTATCGATATGGCTCCATTTGAGGCCTTTGTATGGTAAGAGGTGTAGATCTCCCATAGAATGGTTAGAGGTGGTTGAAGTTTCCCTAATAGGTCCCGAAGTTGTACAACAAGCCATGGAGTAAGTCCGGCGTATACGGGAAAATTTGAAAATGACCCAAAGTAGGCAAAAGTGCTATGTTCATGTGAGGAGAAGGGATCTATAATTTGAGGTTAACGATTGGGCTTACTTGAAAATCTCACTCATGAAGGGTGTGATGAGGTTTGGTAAGAAGGGGAAGCTTAATCCCTGGTATGTAGGTCCATATCAAATTTTGATACGCGTTGGTAAGGTTTCTTATGTGTTAGATTTGCCAAATGAGTTTGCAACAGTGCATCCCGTATTCCATGTCTCTATGCTTAAGAAGTGTGTTGGAGATCCCACATCCGTAATTTCCCATTAAGGGTTTGGAGTTTATGAAAGCAATTTTTATGAGGAAGTTCCTGTAGAGATTCTAGACCGGTAAGTTAAGAGTTTGAGAAACAAGGAAACAGCTTCCGCGAAATTTTTGTCGAAAAGTCAATTAGTTGAGGGAGATACTTGGGAGGCCAAGGATGATATGATGTCCTGATATCCTCATATCTTTCCTTCTACTTCTATTAGAGCTTGAGGCAAGATTTTGCAAAGAATGAAGAGTGACATTTCAGCTTTATCCTTCACCGTAAACTCACATTCATCCTCCATTAGGTTGCTTGAGGAAAATATAGGTCAGTTGACTTCAGTTGTGTATACTAATCCCTATGAAAATTTGGTGACCCATGTGAATGAGAATCTAAAGGCTTCTACTCAAGTTTTGGCCATAGTCACTAGGAGTGGAAAAACATTGCAAGAAAGAACAAGGCCCAATGATGTAGATTCTCAACGGGGTGTCACTAATGATGAACCACATAAGAGGATGGGTAAGACCCAAACAGAAGAGGTTGAAAGTGAGCCGACGTTAAATGTTAAGGAAGGTGATGTTGGTGCAACATTAACATTTCCTCAAATCATGATAACTCCTCTTTTTCTTCAAAGTCAGAGGAAGAGAAGAGAAATATTATGATGAACAATGTGGAAATAATGAAAGGAAAAAAAGAGAGTTGTTGGAATAAAAGACGGTTTCCAATAAAAGCATTGAAAAGTTAAAGTTTGAGTCCTCAAATGAAAAATAATGAAAAGAACTTGAGAATAGGTGAAGATGGCCAGTACAATGGTTTGAAAATGTGAAGTCACTTAACAAAATTTAATATACCTTAACCCTTAGACCCATTTCATGCATAAAATATCATTGATATCTTGCATGAACTAGGTTGTTGCATGATTGGATGATATGGAAAAACTTATGTTACGCCCCCTAAAACTAGTGACTAAGCTAGAGCCTTATGTATAAACTAGTAGGCTAATTGGGGTTCAACACAAAGTTTAATGTCATAAAATAACCCCCGGTATTTTATATAAGTGTTTTTGGGTGTAGAATTCAAGGTATGACCCCCCTAAGACCAACCAAGGTTCCTTGAGGAGGTCCCTGATGCAGCCCCAAAAAGCTGTCAAAGCCACCCACTAAGGGCATCCACGATCCATGGATAGAACCACACCCCGTAGGTGGGGGTTGTATGTCAAGGCTTGACCTCCCCTGTTTTCTTAGTCTTTGACCTTCACCCACGTTTGACCAGTACGTTCCGTGGACCCCTCAACGGTCCGTCGGCGAGGTCTCGTGGGTGGTAGCAGTTTTTGGTCATTATTTATTTAGTTGGGGGTTAAGGGAGGGGCCTAGGATTATTTCATTAATTAAGTAGGTTCATTTAATACTAATTAGACTACCTATATCAACCTAGTAGACCACTAAACTAAGGCAATTAATTCATTCTTTCAAAGAACCCAAAACAAACTCCTTCCCTCCGAAATATTTCTCTCACTAAACCTTCCATTGAAGAAGAAGAAGATGTGGAAGTCCAAGGTTCAAGAACTCATCTTTCCTACCCAAATTTGTGATGAATATTCATCTAAGGTATGGTAATCCTTGATTCATGGAAACTTTCTTCCATGGAGTCCACAAACTTCCAATTTCCAAATAGAAAATTCTCCAAAAAACTTAGGGTTTCCACTCCATATCCTGGATTCTTGCCCAAAACATTTTCAATGATTTAATTGTCTTATATTAGGGTTTAATTACTATTTTTATGAAGTTTTTATGATGAATTCTCCCATGAATCCTTGAAATCCCCATAACCCTAATTTACGCCTTTTGATGTGGGTGAATTGTAGTAAGATCAATTTTATGGAATTATATTTGTTGTAATTTAGTTCTTTGATCATACTATTATACATGTTTAATGTAGAAACCCTAGATTGATTGGGGAGAATGTGATCTTTGGTCCAAGAAGGGTAAAACATGAGAATTATGCCAAATTTTGGGCTACATGCATATACATTTTATGAACATGATTTTAATCTAATTATTGTGTTAATTGAATGTTCATTCTTATAAACAAATAATGATAATGATGTGATTATGTCATTGTTAAGGGAACTTATTAATTTGTGGGAAATAATTAAATATTGGTGGGGAGGAGGTCAGATCACCCGAGGTTTTTTTATGTGAATGTTAGCTTTATTTTGCTGCAAATTGTGTAGGTCGATCTGGTGCTTCGAAATTGCTGATATTCTTGAGAATTTGGTAAAGGGAAGTAGCTTACTTATTCAGGGAGCTGTATCAAGCTCGATAAGGTGCATCAGTGAATCTTCGAGTAGTCAGAGTTCATCCTTTGCTTGATGATTTGAGCCTATAGGTTCTGTCATGTTTGGCAAGCTTCCTTCAGTTCACCGAGTTGGTTCTGCTCTACTCTTTTTCATTATTTTCCAAAAATAGCTACTTTCTTATTGAGAAATCTTGCCTATGTTCACCTAAGTTGTTAGGCTACTCACAAACCTAGGTGGCAACCACTAGGACAATTTTTGTTGAGCTTTTATTTTGATAATTTGTTAAACTAATCCATAACACGATCATTATTTTAGGTTGTTGTTCAATGCTTATATGGAGATATCAAACATCCCCTTTTTCTAGGCGGTCTCCTTCTCATGATTCTCCTCCTTACCCATTTCCCAAATGACAAAAAGGTGCAGTCATTTTAGATCTGAGTGATAGACCAAAGGCCTATCCACACACTTCTTGATGTGTGAGTAATAAATTAAAGAAAAAGGACTTTTAAGCTTCTTGAGACACATGAAAGAAAAATTTGATGAATGAAAACACAACATCTACCTTGAAGGGAGAGCCATTAACTTATCTTGGACGCATGATGAATATGAACTGTAAGGGGTCGAGGGTGCTACTACTGAAGCTATTACTATTCCAATTTCTCAAAAGAAAAGGAACATAAACTACTCAAAAATCATGCGAGATCTGACTTCAAATGTGGTCTCCTAGGTGTTACACATTATTGCTTCTAGGGCTCTAAACAAATTGAGGGCAACTGGGTTGAGTACATTATATAGGAAAGGGTATTGTCCATCGAAGGGATTATAAGTGACTACATGCGATGTGCAATACTATCAAATTTGACAAATTCGAGGAGGTTACCGTTGCTCGGTCACCCTATGTCCCCACTTGGGTAAGATAATTTTTGAAACATATGATAAGGTACTCCCGAAGAAGAGTAAGGAATTTGTATGGAAACAAATGAAAGATGTGGAATTGAGAGAAAATAAGGTCTAATATAGGGTCGGTACTAGTAATGATGTGTTTAATTGTGGGAAAAGTAATACCAATGCCTACAATGAGAGGATGAAACACCCTCTTCATGATTTGTGGGGTTTGTTAGAACTTTTATTTTCCGATGCTACATTTACATGAAATGTTGAAAGGTGTATATTGTAAAGAAGGGCTTTAATTAGGCTATGAGGTATTGGTTCGGGATCATTAGAAACACTCTAATGCCGTCGAAGAATAAATTGATCCTCTAGCACCCTAATGAAGTTCTAGTGTGGTGTATTATCGCCTGAGTGAAGCAAGAAATAGGGAGCATCATTGAGGATGAGATGCTAATGAGAACGAAGTAGACATCTTTTTTATTCTCAGTATTGATTACCTAGGTTTGAGTGTTGGCTGGGGTGCAACTCATAGAGGCTACTGATGTGAGGATCAGTCTAGCCTCTAGAGTAACATAAGAACGACTTAGGTGAAATAATGAAGAGATTATGCGGCAAGGAGAAAGATGCCACCAACTGACACCACCCCGGTAGTTTACTCGACCACCTTACTACCTTATATTTTTCATCTATCTCATATTATGAAGCCCTCAATTATTGCAACACCTTCTACTTCAAAATCAACTATGCCTCTCTCGCTATCCCAACCTTCATTGACACATGCTTTTAATAATCAGATGCGGAGTGTTCTCCACACGAGAGATACTAGAGTTTCCCTTATAGAGAAGAAGGTCCCGACCATGATTATCGTAGTACATCCCTTCATGTTGTTTTGACATATCAGCTTACTCTAGTTAATTTGCATGGGATGAGACAATACACCCTCATTATTCCTTTTCATAGGCGTTAAGAAGTAGAGAGTGAGTAAAAAAATTTGACAGCCTTGAAGGGTGATATGGTATGGCTAAGGAATGATATGAACTAACTCAACTTCCCTAATCTTTTTGTTCTTTAGAGTGAGGTAAACATTTTTAAGGTGAGAGTTTTTAAGCTTTCAATAGTAATGAGGGTGAAATATTTTGGATTTGTAGTTGATAAGGCAGTGTCTGATGTTGATGATGACTCCACTTTAAAGACGGATGAGGAGGAGTTCGAATGAGATGACCAATTGAGTGCAAAGGAAATTAGAGAGATGCAAGAGTTCGAGTATTCTAGTTTACATGCTATTATGTACCAGTCTATTCAAGAGACATCCACCATTTGTCTGAGCTGGGACAACCTTATGACTTCAGTCCTCTTCCAGTTTCTGGAACTTACGCCGTTGTTGATGCAACCAACATTTAGCTACAAAACTATTGTTCTCCTAAAACATAGCCACATAAAGGGAATCTAATATGATCATAATATTATCGTTCCGTATTGTTGACATCACTTTTATATTTTAGAAGGGTGGGGGAATTTTCTATTACCTATCCTAGTTTGTTTTTTTATTTTGTTGTTTTGATTTGATATTTTTCTTGGGCTATATCAGATATTATCTTTCAATTAGTATTATATATAGTTTTGTTAGTTGTTTGCCTTGAATGGTGGTTATGTTTTTCTCTCATTCTCTATGACCCCATATGTCACGCCCTAAACTCAAGGGGCACAACTAGCTCCTAATGCTAGAACTCAGGCCCGAGCCGACCCTGCTGAACCATGTGCTACTAGCGCATGGCAGCCACACGCAATCAAGAAAACGAACCAGTATATCTCAGCTTAAAACTAAGCCCTCGGCCGGCAAGGCCCTTTTCAATAGACATATGAAAGAAACAACTACTTCCAAGAGTTCATATAAAGAAATAGCCAACTAGCACAGAAGTCCAGATTGGGCCGTCGAAGCCACCATGATCTCTATACTTAAACTGAAAGCAGGTATATCAAGACAATACATCAAACAGCTCACAAACTTCAGCAAACCAACAAACAAGACCAGCATGGCCTTAATGTAGCTATACACCCCACACACTAGTTTGCAAGCCCTAAGAGTAGTAAGGATTTGCGGTACAGGGCCCCAACCTACCCATAAAAATATATACAACAAAAGCTAACAAACATCGCAACTCTGGCAGCTTCGGAGAAATGGCGCTAGCCAACCGGATAGAAGTTAATCCTGCTACAGAGGAGGTCTACAAGGTCTCCTATCGGGACCTGCATACATGAATACAACGCCCCCAGGCAATTGGGGGTCATTATAAAAATAATGTACAGAGTATGAAAGGCTATAGATTAAATGTGCAAGCATCATAATATACCCAAAGCAATCAGGTAAGGAAATCAAAATTTAGATAAGCATGATAACCCACTACTTAATCTAAAAATACAAAAATGATCAAACATCAACCAAACGAAGCCCCCATAATCTTGGTAGGTACAAACAACATACCACCTACCTAGGCCCCCATAAGCCCAGAAGGTGCCAAATCAATCTACATACCACTATCAGTAGCCCCTTGTCTTTGTAAGAAGTCACATAGTCCTTTTTTGGCAACGATATATCCCCGTAGACAGCAAATAGCCCTCCTAGGCAACATCATAGTTCTGTGGGCTTCACATAGCCCTATTTTGCATCAACATTGCCCTATAGGCAACCCATAGCCTTCTTTGGCGTCAAAATAACCCCATAGGCAACAAATAACACTCTTTCGCGTCAATTTAACCACGTAGGCAACACATAGCCCTCTTAGACAATAACATAGTCTTATTAGACAACATCATACCCCCCATAGGCAGTTCATAGCTCAACAGCTAACCACAATAGCCCCAAGGGCGACAACAAATAATTGAATAGGCAAAAGACGAGCAATTTAGCTATAAATAATATATATATATATATATATATATCAAGTAGTTCCTAACTTAGGATTGTTCTTAATAGATCATGAGTCCCTATAATGAGGGTTTCTAACCACTCAATTAGTCAACCACTCACAATTACATCTACAAGATGACCTACATTAACTACCCTATTATATCATTCCCCAGGTCTAACGAAACATGTCGAATGAAAGGAATAGCGTTAATATACCTTTTCCTTTATGATTTATTCTGAAAATAATACCTCTGTCCGCACCATTACAACACTAAAAAAAATTAAAATCAATTAGTAATTAAAGATAGGAATTACTACGACAATTCGACAATCGATACAGATTCCTAGCGTAAATTAGTATCCAAGACCTAAGGTATCCGTAAACTGATAAAAGGTGATTCCTACCTTTCTTTACATGCCCAGAACACTCGAATAAAATAAATCCAATATAAAAATACTTGCTGCAACATGCTCCACGGAGCTACACCGCTCAATTCAATGTGAAAATTATACCAAAACGACGAGCTCGCGATGTAGGGCAATTTTTTATAAGGAGCCAAGAAGAGCTAATGAACACACAAGGATGATTTGAGGAGTAATTCTCTGATTTTTGTGGGTTTCTTACGATTTGGAATGAAGAAAAATGAAGATGATGCTATCTTATAAGCCTCCACCGACCTAGGGGACCCACCTTACATGCCTGCTTGCGCAGTCTCACAAAAAATGCAAATATCTCTATATTCTGAAGTTGTACTAACAAACAGTTTTATGCGTTAGAAACTAGACTCGTAGACCTTCGATTTGATAGGTTGTGGGCCTCATAATTCTTTATATGTTGGGAGAAAACCTCTGAAACATTTGACCCAAATTTAAGAGAAATCTTTAAAGAGAACTTACGATAACTTTCACCAACTTTTGTTTTGCGACTTACCTAACTTCAAAACTTGAGATAGAACCATTGAACACTTAAAATATGACATACCACATCATTTTTAAATTATTACTCACCCTCTTTGTCTTTCGACCAAGGTACGAGTTAATTTAGACGTTTTGAAAAGTTGGGGTGTTACATCCTTCCCCCCTTAGAAACATTCGTCCTTGAATGAAAAATCTGAGTCAGGCGGTTAAGTCCTTAGGAGTTGCCAAAATTTAGGCAGAGTATCCTTTGTGAATGTGACTATCCAGGAACCTGAAACGCAAAAATTCTAACCTAGGCGTCTCACAGGACGACATAAATATGTAAGCATTATAGCTCCACAATAACAATGTGAGCAAAAATACAACGACGACAACCATACTAAGAAGCAATAGTATAATTTTTTTTATAGGTATCTTACCCAACTGCACCAATATAAACTGATATGCCATTACCCTGGGTTATGAAAGAAGTGAGGTTATTTGGACCTCATATCATCCTCAGCTTCCAAGGTTACCTCTTCTCTATTCTTGTTTGTCCACAATACTTTAACTAAAGACACCTCTTTGGTCCTCAATTTACGGACCTGTCGATCTAATATGGCAACTGGAGTTTCCTCATAAGACAAATCCTCTGTGATCTGAACATCATTCACTGGGACAACCCGATAAGGGACTCCTACGCACTTTCGTAGTATCGATACATGGAAAACTGAATGAATAGATTCTAGACCCGAAGGCAATTCTAGCTCATAAGCCACTTGTCCTACCCTCCGAAAGATCCGGTATGGCCCAATGAATCTTGGACTAAGGTTGTATTTCTTGCCAAATCTTATAACACCTTTCATAGGTGAGACTTTTAAGAATACCCAGTCGTCGACACAAAACTCTAAGTCCCTTAGTCGCACATCTGAGTATGAATTTTGTCTGCTTTGAGCTGTTACCAAATTCTCCAGACTGAGCTTAACCTGCTTCACTATCTAATGTACTAGGTCAGGTCCAATCAACGCTGACTCACCTACCTCAAACCATCCAGTAGGGGTTCTACATTTTTGCCCATACAAAGACTCATAAGGTGCCATCCCGGTGCTAGAATGATAATTATTATTGTATGCGAACTCAATAAGAGGTAAGTGGTCATCCCAACTTCCGTTAAAGTCCAACATGCATGCTCGTAGCATGCCCTCTAGTGTTAATAGGGTGCGTTCAACTTGGGCATCTGTCTGAGAGTGAAAGGTCGTACTGAGATTAACTTGCGTCCCTAATCATTTCTGGAAAGACTTCCAGAGATTAGCGGTGGATTGTGCTCCTCTATCCGATATAATAGATATTGGGACACCGTGAAACCTAAAAATATCTCGTATGTAAAGCCCTGCATAATCTTCAACTGTGAAACTAGTCTTGACTGGTAAGAAGTGGGCTGATTTTGTTAGTCTGTCAACAATTACCGAAATAGAGTCAAACTTACAACGCGATCGAGGTAACCTAATAATAAGGTCCATATTAATTGCTTCCCACTTCCACAAAGTAATGGCTATCTCCTGGACTAGCCCAGCGGGCTTTTGGTGCTCAACCTTAACCTGTTAGCAGTTAGGACACTATGCCACAAACTCAGCAATGTCCTTCTTCATCCCGTGCAACCAATAGATCTCCTTAATATCATGGAACATCTTCGTTGATCCATGGTGAATAGAATAACGAGAATGATGTGTCTCTTCCATAATCTGACGTTGAAGCCCTACAATATTCGGAACACACAATCGACCATTATATATGAGGACTCCATCTCCTGCTATATCAAATACTAAAGACTGTTGATCCTGAGCCTTGGCTCTGAGCTCCTCTAAGCTAGGATCATCTTGTTTCCGTGCTTTTACCTCAACAACTAGAGATGATAGAGTTGTGTCCTGAATTATGACCCCACTATCATCTGCCTCTAACAATCTGACTCCCAAGCTAGCTAACTGATGAAGCTCTCGTGCTAGCTAAGCTTCTCAACACCGAAAAATGATAAACTACCCGTAGATCTTCGATTGAGGGAATCGGCTACCACATTCGCCTTTACTGGATGATATAAAATATCCACGTCGTAGTATTTTAGTAACTCAAGCCATCGACGTTGTCGCAGATTTAACTCCTTTTGTCTAAAGATATATTAAGGCTTTTATGATCTGTGAAGATGTCAACATGAACACCACATAAATAGTGTCTCTAGATCTTTAACGCATGGACAACTGCAGCAAACTCTAAATCATTGGTCGGATAGTTCTTCTCATGCTTCCTCAACTACCCTGAAGAAGATGCGATAGCATTACCATGTTGCATTAGAACACATCCCAACCCAACAAAAGAATCATCACAGTACACCGCATAGCCCTATGAACCCATTACACCTGTTCCCCCGAGATACTCAGACTTCTCCCGGTTTGGTCAAATTTGGCCATTTGATGACTTTTTCCCTTAGGAATGACGTCAACCGCTCCATCATTGGGCAAATTACATCATTTGGTACAAATGAAGGCTACTTAGACATCACCCGACTGGACCCAATAACATTTAAGCAACACCTCACAATTTTAATTACTTCTAAGGCACAAAAATCTCGGGAATTCAACAATATCAACAATTTATGCAAGACATTCTTATTATAATAGGCACACAAACATACATTTTTTATCAGAGAGGCCCAACACTCATCACTAAGATAAACATCATTGCATAGGATTAGAAATCACTAAAAGTAAATTCAGGGTTCGGAAAACCTACCTTTGAAGCCGAATACGAGAAGTTGTAAAGCTAGGCTGCAAAGAATCCAACCTCGAACACACAATCGATGACTAAAGAAAGATAACAACGCAAAAATATAGGAAAAACTATTTCGGTATGAGTTTGTAAAGTTTAAAAGTGAAGGAAAGTGAAAGAGTTTGGAAGTTTAAACCTTTGGCCGTTAAAAGCCATCCAGTTCTCACCCATTCAACGATATTAGTCTTGCTAACTAACCCACTCGGCAACACGCCGAGTGGGAACTTAGCTCACCGAGTTTTACAGGATCTCCAGTTAATGTGGGGTCTAAACAGCGGACAAAGTCATGATCGGCGACCTGGTCGGCCATTCGCCAATTTGCTCCTGGGCTCATCGAGTTTTACAGACTCCAATTTCAAAATGTCTTGAGTCCAATGGCAGTCCAAGTCGTGCTCGCCGACCTCTTTGGCGATGCACCGACTAGACATTCAGCTCACCAACCTACACTTTTCAAACACATTCCACACATTGACCTGTACAATAAACACACCATTATTTCAAACACAAAAAAAGCAAAAAAAACATGGGTTGCCTCCCTAAAAGTGCTTTAGTTAACATCGCGGCACGACGCAAGTCCATGCTGAAACCACCTTTTTTTTGTTAGCCATAGTGTCACTAGGCAACCCCCCTTGCTATCTCGGGTTTAAATGTGACGAGATATAACCCATTTGGGTCCTAAACTGTTGATTGAGAGAGAATGAGAGTTAACCGTTTGGCTAAGGGTCGACACATCTTCCTTCATTTCTTTCAAGATCTTGTCTGACCACTCAACCTTGTTGAGGATACGAGAAATCATATCCTCCGACCGACCTCCCTCGGAATCCTTTGGCTTTTGACGGTCGTGGAGAGGAACATACCTATCCTTCTCCACATCATTATAATTGGGATTTTGATCCCTCTAATCTATATCACAATCCTTCCAGCCTTTATCCTTATTATAAACTTGGTCAACACCCTGTTTTGGGTAGTTTGAACGATAACCACCTCCTTAGTTGGGTAGGAAATTCACCTCCTCGTTGTACAATGGTTCAAACTTGGTCTCTTCGGGATTCACACACGCAACACTCATGGCATTGAAAATCCGAGCACCAACTCCCATGACATTTTTAGACAAAATTTCAAGTTGTGTCATGATCTTGGCCATGTTTTGGTCCCTTTTTTGATCTTTCTCTATCTGCTCCTTGGTCAATTTGAACGTGAGAGGAGAGACCTAGTCTTCGCAGGTGTACCATTCCCAGTTGATCTTTGTTATGCAATCTAAAAGTTGAGCTGCTATCACATAAGGTTGTTGCATCAACCCTGTGGGAGAATGTTGGTCCGCAACACCATTGATACTGAGTCAAGGCTGCGGTAAAAATACTACAACAACACGTTGTCAGGCAAACAATGAGTAGGGCATTGTAGCACCAACTTCTTAAATCGCAACCAAGACTCATGAATTGGCTCGCCCTCCAGACTCTGGAAGCTCATAATGCTGTCTCAAAGTGTCATCATCTTCGAGGGAGGAAAAAATTGCACTTGAAATGTGGTAATAAGCTCTTCTCAAGAAGTGATTGAGTCTCGTGGAAATTCAGTCAGCCACTTACACGCTTCTCCCATCATAGAGAACGAGAACAATCTCAGCCGGACTGACTCTTCGAATATTTTCTTGTAGGATAACGGTTCGCAAACATCAACAAAATTTCAGATATGCTCATGGGGATCCTCATGAGCTAAACCACCGAACAACCCTTTCAATTGTAAGAGCTGCAGCACAATGCTAGTAATATGGAACACAACGTTCCCTTCAACCGGAGGCAAGCGAATGGCACCAATTCCACCCATAAGATGACAGTCATTAACATTAGGCTCATTGACATCGTTGAGGTTGCCGATATCGTCATGGTGGCCTACTTGGCTACCATTGCTTCCATTCACACTCATACTCCCTGTTTAAAATAGCAACACAAAACCAAAACTAAAAATAAGTTGATTCAACTATAACTAACAAGAGAAAAATTAAACTTAACCAAAAATTCTCAAACAACACCACTCCCCGACAGTGATGCCATTTTGATTTCACGTATCAGGACACTTCATCCAATTCTAAGTGTCAATGATGATTAGTGAGTATAATAACCCAACTAAGTGAGTTGGGGTCGAATCCCACACGGTGTGGTTCATATTTGAGAATCAATAAGAAAGTATGAACATGCTCAAGTCAATCATAGGAATAGAAATTATCAAATAAAAACATAATTCAAATCAGAGGGGACACGAATGTCAAATAACATGGGGGTTTTGAGTGTAATTATCTACAACAATGATTAAATCAAAAGTAACAATTTTGAGATGGCTTCTTGAGATGTCATGCAATTATGGACTAATGTAGACAAGTGGGTAATTGAAACTGTTAGTAAATAGTTGAAAATTAGTGAATAGGCTAGACTATAGAGGAGATAAACTTTCTCTCGAACAATTTACCCTGAATCAAGTCGGTTTCTCTCGAACACCATCAAGAAAGCAAATAAGAACAACCTACACCTTAGTTTATTCACTCTCTCAAGCTGAATGTGTGGAAAAGGGTACGAGTCAATCTCTGAACCTGAACCCATGTCACGACCCGAGAGCACCCCCAAGTCGGGCATGGCGTACTCGACCTCTCAGAGGTCTTATACAAGCCCTTAGCATTCATCATTGCATAAATCATAGAAAAATAGAAAAGAATTAAAATTGTACTTTGGAAGTTCAACTTCCCTTCATATATGACAAATAGAAATTAACTTTGTCTCAACATACAATCTAGACATAGGAGTATAGAAATTGGAACTTAACCCTTACACCAATAGGAAGTCTAAATGTGTCGCGACTCACACCGATTAACAAGACTCTACTAGACGTGGCCTTATGAGACTTTGAATCCTATGGACCATTTCATAACTTATACTCTGATACCAAGTTTGTCACAACGCGAGAGCACCCCCTAGTCGGACACGGCGTACTGCACCTCTCAGAGGACTTATACAAGCCCTTAGCATTCATCATTGTATAAATCATAGAAAAATAGTGGAAAATTAAAACTTTTACTTTGGAAGTTCAACTTCCCTTCATATATGAAAAATAGAAACTAACTTTGTCTTAACATACAATCTAGACAAAGGAGTTTAGAAATTGGGACTTGGCCCTTACACCAATAGGAAGTCTAGAATACGAAAATACAACAATGCCTTTCAATATAAGCAAAAGACTAAAAGCTAGAACATAGGGGTCTTGTCCTAAGACTTGAGGACTCGCACACTTGGAGAAGCAAATCCAAATATATTGACAAATAGCCATGAATCTCCTCAAAGGCCTGAACCTACTTTGTTTGGGAAAAGGGAAGAAATATGGGTTAGTACAACACACGTACTAAGTATGGCTACTATGCATAAGAACCATTAAAACATGCATAAAAGGACATTTTAGTTATAGACATGCTTTTGTCAAGTAAAAACTCATTATACACATAAAGTAAACATCATAAGCCAAACCAACATAATATCATCCCAACATGTAAACAAACCAAGCAATACTAGTGCAATCCAAAGGATAGGATCACATAACCCTATCAAAAGCTAAGTATCACATTAGACAAACTACTTTATGCATACTTCATAATATCATTTTCATCATAATCATACCATAAGATGAAACCCATCATGTTCATAACATTCATACCTAGCTTACCATACATAAGTCATAATCAACATAACCATAAGAGAACAGTACTACCACCATCTTTTAGATTCCCACAAGTGCAATGTGTAAGAGAAATGTCATACCCTACCTTCACTACAACATTTTAGGCGTACGGCCACACTAATTCTAGACAACGCTTTCAAATTGTTGCCTAAAATACTTTTGGGGACGCTTTTAAAGCGTAGCCCAAGTTTTTAACTTTTAGCTACGATAATATTGGCAACACTTGTAAAGTGTACTCTTTAATGGTATAAGCTACACTTTATAAGCGTTGTTACAATATGATATAATTGGCAACAACTATTTACATATATGGCCACACTTTTAAAGTGTCATATTTTTATAATTGTAAAAACAACACATTACAAATGTGGCCTTAATATTTTCACTAACATATTATATTCCCTCCAACATTTTTAACATTAAAACTTGTTCTCCCTCCAATTTTTATTGGGCAAAAATAATAACTCATAAAGCATTAAAACTTGTTTTCCCCCAAATCAGAAAAAAATTCACTTTTCAACACATGAACAATACGCTTTTCTCTCAAGTCTGAAGAACTGAAGAACGATAGATTTCCCTTACAGATTTCTATGAAACTTTCCTCACATATTCCTTGTTGAAGATTGAACAGCTGAAGAACACGATTTTCTTCACAGATTCCTTGTTGAAGAGCTATTCCGTTAGATTTTTTGTTGAAAATTGAACAAAATGCTTCACAGATGAACACACCTCATGTCTTAAATCTTTAGGGTTGTTGGAATAGGTTTATCAGGTAAGAAATTCTATCTTTGAAAGTCTAAATTTTAGCTTTTGGGTTTTGATATTCTTGTGTATCTTTGAAA